>JARQOD010001591.1:48384-94804 GCA_033576555.1 Oophaga sylvatica
TTTGTAAAACCCACAAAAATTGTTTTTTTGTGTGCAACAGCTCTGCACACACAATTTCACAGCCACAAAATTACAACATGGGATACGGCGGGCTGTATCACGTTTAGCAACAGAAAAAATTATAATTTTTTTAAATTTACATGAGCTATGCACACTGATAAATTCCACCGCCACTAAATAAAAAGGTGAGTTATGGCATGATGAATCACGGTAGAAATGCCCCCCAAAAATATTTTTTCATACACAATAGTTCAAATCATGGAACAATGTCACCAAAGCACTAAATGACAAGGTGGCATACAGCAGGCTGTTTCACATTTATCTAGTAAAAAAATATTACAATGCTATACTCGTGCATGGAGCACAATAGAAGCAATGCACAACACACTTGTAAGACACGTGCCCTGCTGGCTTTGTGGACCTCAGTAATGGCAAAAAAAAATGCTGGAAGGTCGATTTCACAGCCACACTGGACACTAGCTAGCTACACTATCTGACTGATATACAACTGCCTAGCTAACTAGCTAAAATCTTGCTGCTAACAGTGCCAGCGTCAGGAGCAACTTCTCTGCACTGTTACAGTGTCAAAATGGTGCTAAAACAAGATGTCCGCTCTTTATATGGAGAGGGACATGTGATTTCAGCAGCCAATGACACAAGCCTTTGAGTCAAGACATTGTGGATATTTCCTGTGCCCTGATTGGCTAGCCGCCATGTGCACACACAAAGTTAGGGAAAAAAAATGACTGTTTACAAGAACGCTGCACCTCTGAGCTCAGGAAACCCCCTACCCTCAGGAAATACGAGCCAGACGCTCATGATACACCACCATTATTGTTGTTAAAGTGCTGAAAATACTTTTGTGGCAACTGGTTACCATTTTCATAGGATTCCCAAGTGAGATCTTATCAGACCGAGGCTCCCAGTTCGTGTCGAAGCCGGTACAGTGTCTCTGGCACACTTGTGGAGTACGACCGATACGAACAACACCATATCATCCTCAAACAAACGGACTTTGTGAACGATTCAATGGCGCGCTGAAAAATATGCTAAGGGACTTCACTGTCAGGGATGCAGACTGGGAGAAGTACCTACCCCATCTCCTATTTACCTACTGGGAATTTTCCCAGGAGTCCACTGGGTTTTCCCCCTTTCAGCTACTCTATGGAAGAAAGGTCAGAAGACCTTTAACCTTGCTTAAAGAATATTGGGAGGGGAAAGTTGAAGATACAGGAACGCCTGTTGTTCCATATGTTCTAAAGCTTCACGAAACCATAGCTCAACTTGCTAGTTTTGCTCAGAATCATGTGTGGATGGCTCAAACCAGACAGAAGACATGGTTTGACCACAAAGCACGCTATCAGGAGTTTGCAGAAGGACAACAGGTCATTGTTCCCCATAGGCAAAATAAACTACAGACAACATGGGAGGGTCCCTTGCCGGTTCTCAGAAAACTTAATGACACCAATTACCTCCTTGCTTTAGATGATCATGGTTTAAGTAAAAAGACTGTCACGCTGTCTAATGATATGTATACAATGTCAGTAAACTATTAATACAGGAACAACACTCTATACAACAACTAGTATAGCAACATCAGCATGTAAGTATAGAATAGATTTACCTGACACAATATCTGCTGAACTCAGGGTTAATCTTGAGGACTTGATGGGCTGAAACAGGAAAGAGGTGGACCGGGATCTAACCTGACCCTAAACTGGGGTCCTAACTAATCCCTCACCTTGGAGGTACTGATAATGGTTCAGAGGTCCAAGTCTCCAACCTAACCCTGTCTCCTATCAGACCCTGAACCCTGTAATCAGTCCTAAGAAGGATCCTGACTACCACCAAAGGGATATGGGCTGATCTCAACTAAATACACAGGTTAGACATATAAGACAGACAGGATAACACTCGCTTGCATACACACTCAAACACCAAAGGAACATAAATGGTCTGGGAAATAAACTCTAACCAAGTTGAGCTTAGAACAACTAAGGAGCTCACAACTAAAGTCTATACAGATTCATTCCTATCTGTGGTCTGCATGAAGGTTTCACTGGCAACTCCCCAAACAGACAACCAGGAATTTAAGGAAACCAATCAACAAATAATCAATTGCAGCCGGGAGAAACTGCACCCAGTCCCAGCACCGAGCACAGACAGAATTAACTCCCTAGCTGCCAAACACAAAGAAACAGCAGATCAGCTGTGAGAAGTCAAAATGTGCAACCGCGACGATCTTCGTGGCAATGCACACATGACAGTACCCCCCCTTCTACGAGGGGCCTCCGGACCCTCAGGGCCAGGCCTGCCCGGGTGAGTTCTGTGGAAGGTCCGAACCAAATGATCTGCGTTAACATCAGACGCAGGGACCCACGTCCTCTCCTCTGGACCATACTCCTTCCAATGCACCAAGTACTGAAGGGACCGGCGATTCAGACGTGAGTCAATGATCTTTGATACTTGAAATTCCAAGTTACCATTGACCAACACAGGAGGAGGAGGTAGAGGTGACGGTATGACTGGTGCCACATACCTTTTAAGTAATGACTTGTGGAACACATTATGAATTTTAAACGTAGGAGGGAGGTCCAGACGAAATGCCACAGGATTAATTATGGAACTGATCCTGTACGGCCCGATGAATCTGGGACCCAGTTTCCAGGAGGGCACCTTAAGTTTTATATTCCTGGTAGACAACCATACCAGATCGTTCACATTCAGATCTGGACCAGAAACTCTCCTCCTATCAGCCATACGTTTGTAACGGTTCCCCATCGCACTCAGATTATTCAATACACCTCTCCACACAGAAGCAAGTGACGACGAGAAACGCTCCTCCTCAGGAACCCCAGAAGGGCCCCCCCCATTGAAAGTACAAAACTGGGGATGGAAACCATATGCCCCAAAAAACGGGGACTTACCAGTGGACTCGCTCCGCCTGTTGTTAAGAGCGAACTCTGCCAGAGGCAAGAAAGAAGACCAGTCCTCTTGGTTCTCTGAAACAAAACACCGGAAATATGTCTCTAAACTCTGATTCAGACGCTCTGTCTGACCATTGGTCTGCGGATGAAAAGCCGAGGAAAATGACAATTGCATCCCCCGACGTAAACAAAATGCCCTCCAAAATTTGGACACAAACTGAGACCCCCTATCTGACACCACATCAGAAGGCAACCCATGAAGTCTAACGATCTCCCTAATGAACACCTGCGCCAGAGTTTTAGCATTAGGGAGTGCAGGAAGAGCAACGAAATGTGCCATCTTACTGAACCTGTCAACAACCACCAGTATGACAGTATTCCCTGACGACGGAGGAAGGTCCGTAATGAAGTCCATAGATAAATGAGTCCATGGACGCTCCGGAAGTTTCAAGGGTAAAAGGGTCCCAGACGGACGGGTATGAGGGGTTTTAGAGCGAGCACACACCCCACATGACGCGACAAAAGTTATAACATCTTTATTAGCATTAGGCCACCAAAACCGGCGAGAAAGGAGATCTAAAGTAGCCTTACTCCCTGGATGTCCTGCTAGAGCAGAATTATGATGTGCCTCAATAACCTTTTGTCTCAACAGATTTGGGACAAACAGTCTCCCTGGAGGTCCTGCAGGGGCGTCCCCCTGAGCCTCTAACACCTCCTCCTCAAGCTCAGAAAATACAGCCGACACTACCACCCCTCCTGAAGGATAGGACTCGGGTCATCCGTTTTCCCGGCCCCTGGGAAACTGCGAGACAAGGCATCAGCCTTTACATTCTTAGACCCCGGGCGATAAGTGACGACAAAATTAAACCTGGTAAAAAACAACGACCATCGAGCTTGTCTGGAATTCAGACGCTTAGCGGATTCCAAATACAACAGGTTCTTGTGATCAGTAATAACGGTAACCGGGTGGACTGCCCCCTCCAAAAAGTGACGCCATTCTTCAAAAGCTAACTTAATGGCCAAAAGTTCCCTATTGCCGATATCATAATTCCTTTCGGCGGACGACAATTTCTTAGAAAAGAAAGCGCACGGATGCCATTTACCAGGGGACGGACCCTGGGACAATATAGCACCCACCCCTACGTCAGACGCATCCACCTCCACAATGAACGGCTGAGATGCATCTGGTTGGATGAGAACGGGTGCCGAAGCAAAACATTTCTTCAAAGAGGAAAAGGCTTGGCAAGCTTTGTCCGACCATTTAGAAAAATCCGTCCCTTTTCTTGTCATGTCAGTGAGAGGTTTGACGACAGATGAGAAATTACAAATAAATTTCCGGTAGTAGTTAGCAAACCCCAAAAAACGCTGCAGAGCCTTAAGATCCCCTGGCTGATCCCATTCAAGCACTGCTCTCACCTTTTCAGGGTCCATACGGAAACCGGAGGCTGACACCAAAAAACCCAAAAACTGAAGTTCCTGTACGGCAAATACACACTTCTCCAGTTTGGCGTATAGTTTATTGTCTCGCAAGATCTGCAACACCTGTCTCACATGCTCCTGATGAGACACAAGATCTGGCGAGTAAATTAAAATGTCGTCCAAATATACAACCACAAACAGCCCCACAAGGTGACGAAAAATGTCATTAACAAAATGTTGGGAATACTGCTGGTGCAGTAGTCAGACCAAAAGGCATGACTAGGTTCTCATAATGTCCCTCCGGCGTGTTAAACGCCGTTTTCCACTCATCCCCCTCTTTTATCCTAATCAGATTATACGCCCCCCTGAGATCCAATTTAGAGAACCATTTGGCGCCAACAATTTGATTGAAGAGATCAGGAATAAGAGGGAGTGGATACGGATCTCGAACAGTAATCCGATTAAGTTCGCGGAAATCCAAGCAAGGGCGTAGGCCTCCATCTTTCTTCTTCACAAAGAAGAACCCCGCGGCTACTGGGGAAGATGAAGGTCTAATATGCCCTTTGGCCAGACTTTCAGAAAGATTATACAACCTAGCTTTAGGCAACTTAGCATCAGGAAGGAGATTAATAGAGCAGTCATACACGCGATGAGGAGGCAACTCCTGACACCCCTCCTCAGAGAAAACATCCCCAAAATCCCCAAAAAAGGAGGCAATGTACTAGGCACGACCGCACTGATGACTGTGTTCATGCAGTTGCTTTTGCAAAACTCACCCCATTGGCTTATTTCTCTGGACTGCCAATTAATCACAGGGTTATGTTTAACCAACCAAGGAAGTCCCAACACAATGGGAGTAGGTAGACCCTCCAACACATAACAAGATAATTGTTCCCTATGTATTGCCCCTACCCGAAGGTCAATGTTATGAACCTCATGAACAAAGCTACCTTGGCCGAGAGGCCTGGCGTCAATGGAGAATATAGGGATCGGTTTGACCAATACACTCAGATGCATACCTTGAGCCTGAGCAAACTGAGCGTCAACCAGATTAGCCCCGGAACCACTATCAAGAAGAACAGACAATCTCTCCACTCTCGTACCAACTACCACCTCCACTGGTACAAGGAACTGAGAAGAACTGGCGGATGAAATACATACTCCCAGGTTGTCGTCCACCATACAACCTGGGATTAACAGTTTTCCGGCGACTTTTGGCTCAACAAGGCACGGGATGGACATTCTCCAACAAAATGTCCCTCTTTCCCGCAGAAAAAACATCTTCTAGTCCTGCGGCGTACCGCCAATCCCCTCCTACGAAATGATGTCCCTCCCAACTGCATAGGCTCATCCGAACAGACAAGGGGAACCTCAACATAAGGGACTTTAGTGGTAGGTGGAGAAACAACAGGGAGTGGGGTTACCTCACCCCTCTCCCGAAGCCGTCTATCATTACGGATAGCTAAGGCCATAGCAGCCTCCAGTGAATGAGGAGACTCATACTGAGCCAAAACGTCTTTTAATTTATCAGAAAGCCCATGACAAAACTGGCTCCTAAGAGCTGGGTCATTCCATTGAGTATCTGTGGCCCATCTACGAAACTCAGAAGCAAATTCCTCTGCAGGACGATCTCCCTGCTGTATCTTACGTAATTTTGTCTCAGCAAGAGAGACCCGATCTGGGTCATCATATACCAATCCCAGGGCAGTAAAAAATTGATCTACAGACAGTAGAGCCGGGGATCCCGGAGGAAGGGAAAATGCCCAGGATTGAGGGTCCCCTTGCAGAAGTGAGATAACAATTCCCACTCTCTGCTCATCACTCCCTGATGATCGAGGCCGAAGCCGAAAATACAATTTACATGCCTCCCGGAAGGTGAAAAATTTGTCTCGCCCACCAGTGAACCTGTCCGGGAGAGCTACTTTAGGTTCAACTCTGGTTTGCTCCAGGGGAGACAAAACTTTGGACTTAATGTCCGTCAGCTCCATGGATAATCCCTGCAACTGCAGAGCCAGCTGGGCTACTGGATCCATGGTAACTGGAGATAATTTTTATGGCCAGTGAAAATGTCACGCTGTCTAATGATATGTATACAATGTCAGTAAACTATTAATACAGGAACAACACTCTATACAACAACTAGTATAGCAACATCAGCATGTAAGTATAGAATAGATTTACCTGACACGATATCTGCTGAACTCAGGGTTAATCTTGAGGACTTGATGAGCTGAAACAGGAAAGAGGTGGACCGGGATCTAACCTGACCCTAAACTGGGGTCCTAACTAATCCCTCACCTTGGAGGTACTGATAATGGTTCAGAGGTCCAAGTCTCCAACCTAACCCTGTCTCCTATCAGACCCTGAACCCTGTAATCAGTCCTAAGAAGGATCCTGACTACCACCAAAGGGATATGGGCTGATCTCAACTAAATACACAGATTAGACATATAAGACAGACAGGATAACACTCGCTTGCATACACACTCAAACACCAAAGGAACATAAATGGTCTGGGAAATAAACTCTAACCAAGTTGAGCTTAGAACAACTAAGGAGCTCACAACTAAAGTCTATACAGATTCATTCCTATCTGTGGTCTGCATGAAGGTTTCACTGGCAACTCCCCAAACAGACAACCAGGAATTTAAAGGAAACCAATCAACAAATAATCAATTGCAGCCGGGAGAAACTGCACCAGTCCCAGCACCGAGCACAGACAGAATTAACTCCCTAGCTGCCAAACACAAAGAAACAGCAGATCAGCTGTGAGAAGTCAAAATGTGCAACCGCGACAATCTTCGTGGCAATGCACACATGACAAAGACTATCCATGTGGATATGATTAAGGAGTACCATGACCGAACCCCACCAGTGATAGCAAGCTGTCGGTTTGCTTCAAAAGACAGTCAGGAGGAGGAGGACTCACTACCTGATCTTGTGAAAAATGCAAGAGCCCCATCCACTGTGGAACAGGTTCCTCTGAGAGATCACCTGGATTCCTTACAGAAAAATCAAATGCGGGGTGTGCTCCATCAGAGACAGGATGCTTTCTCATCCCGACCTGGTCGAACCACAGTAACCCAACATCATGTGGACACTCCGGGCATCCATCCCATCCCACAGTCTCCTTACCAGGTACAAGAATCAGTTTGAAACACCAGGCAGTAGGAACTGTAGGAGATGTTACAGCTTGAGGTAATTCAGGCCTCCCATAGCCCTTGGGCCTCTCCTGTCGTGTTAGTACCCAAGAAAGATGGGAGTATTTGATTTTGTGTGGACTACAGATGACTAAATGACCATACCAATAGTGATCCTTATCCAATGCCCCGTATTGATGAACTTCTAGACCAGCTAGCTGCGGCCTGATATGTCACTACCTTGGATCTCAGTAAGGGATATTGGCAAATCCCTCTAACGGAGGGAGGGAGAGAAAGGTCGGCTTTCATAACCCCCTTTGGTCTGTATGAATTTCTAAACATGCCTTTCGGAATGAGGAATACCCTGCAACCTTTCAGAGAATGGTAGAGCAGATCCTCTGGGGATGTAGTGACTTTGCTTGTGCCTACTTGGATGATATTGCCTTTTTTTCAGCCACACGTGGGAGGAACATATGAACCAAGTAGCAGTTGTTCGTGAATGCAGCTGGGGAGGAGCACCCCATTGCCTACCTCAGCAGGAAACTGCTGGATCGAGAAGTGGCTTATGTTAAAAATGAATGCCTGGCTGTAGCATGGCCCTTCAGGAAGCTAAGGCCATATCTGTATGGATGAGAATTCACTGTGGATACTGATCAGAATCCACTCCCTTGGTTGAATAGGGTCTCTGGGGACAAAGGAACCCTTACTACGATGGAACCCTTTCCCTTCAACACTATAACTTTACAATACAATAAAGAGGCAGCCAACGCCAAAATGCAGACAGATTGTCCAGGCAGGAGGAGCCCTGAGTACTGTCAGCCATGACCACGTGTACTTGACCAGTAACCTGTAGAGGTCACTACTCTGTGCAGAAATTGAGGGGTAAGGGGATGTAACAGTGTGTCCCTCCCCAGGCCTGTGTTCCTGGACTGTAATGTAATCAGGCCTAGGTCCACCTCGCTTGTATTGCATCTAGTGGGGGATTCTGTCTTTGTTCTTCTCAGCATGGGACTCATCCAATACACAAACCTGAAAGACAGAATGGAGCCGGTAGCTACTGGAAATTTCTCAATGTAGTCAAATGTTAAAAGTTGTTGTGAACCTCCCCCATCGATGGTCTGATCCCAGGACACAGGACAATAGACTCATGTTTTGGCCGAATTAGTTATGTGGTGACCTGCGAAAGGCTGGGATCTTATGCGGAGGCAAGATTCCGGTGACCGTGCGTATTGTTAGAATCTACCAAGTGGGCCTGTGTTGTATCCCTCATCTGCTGGATCCATTGAACTCATCCAAGGACTATTTCTATATTTCCCTAGCGTCGGATTACCGGATGGCGCCCCCAGATTGTGGACTCATTGTGGACTCTTTACGGATGATGCAGCATTACCTTCATTTGTGCCGCCTCAGTTCCCTGTTCCAATAAATCTCATTGGATTGTTTATCGGCCTGGTGTCTCTACCTGCTCTGTCACATACCCCGACACAGCAAAGCAAATATTTTCCCGCACTTTTTACCAAATATCGATTTTTTCCAATTTTATAAAATTTTGCTCGGGTTTCCAATCACGAATCCGAATGCGCCATATTCGTGCTGAATTTATGTTTGCCAATAGTTTTCCGAACAAACTCGCTCATCACTTAGAGTAAGGGGTAGGGGGCTACAAATGGAAGCTAAATGGGGGTAAGAGCAGGACAAGGGCTGCAAACAAATTTTGATAATGTAATGACTTAAAATAACAGAATAAAAAAGGATAAATTTTGTGACGAATCTAAAATGTTTGGAAAGTGGATTGGATTAAAAACATTTTTGAAGATGAGGCCCTTGTACCACATTAACTGCGTACACACAAATGGTACAGTGAAACTGCGAATGGTCATTAAATCAGTCAATTTCAATTACATTTCTAGAATTTCTGGCTACAGATCGCTGTAAAGTTATGAATCGGTTATAGAACGCATGAAAAGCCTAACCAAGGAGCCGCATAGGCTCCCAAGCTCTCACCAGTCTCTGGAGAGACCCTGTGTATTGCCTTGGATGCGTTGGCTGATGAGGCAGGGCGGCAGTGGTGTCCTCTGGAGGCCATTCACCTCATCCTCGCCATGCAAGGGGTGTTTTCTCTCCACCTGCGGTTTCTGGACCTGACTGCATTGCGAGCCTCTCTCCCTTCCGACCACCCCACAGTGGCGTACGGTCTCTGTGGTCTCCTTGGAGTACAGTGAATCACGGTTTGAATCTGCAGAGGTAGCCTCATAAATGGGTACCAATCTGGTGCCAACATCCATGGTAATTACAGGAGCATACAGTAAAGTCGCCCACCACTACCGTGCAAACATGGATGGTACAGGGAAACTGCAAAGTCATTAAATGAGTTCATTTTGCCTGCACAATGCCTATCAATACCGGTAATTTCATGTCCATGGTGCTGTCATCAGGGATACAAAAATGTAGAACTATTCTTTTAAAAGGCAACTTCTAATCTCAGAGTGTTAGAAAAAATGTGGATGTACAAACTTATTACAACCTTTGATACAGGAAAGATATATATCTTTGTACCGTGCTAGCCAGTAATAGTAAAATATTTAGATTTGAGAGTCCTCAGTGGTTGATACCTTTTAATGGCTAACTGAAAAGATGGTACAAATTGCAAGCTTTCGAGACTACTCAGGTCTCTTCATCAGGCATAGACTAATACAAAATCTGAAGAATCACATATTTATACACTTCAGGACACAGTAATAATACAATAGATAAGACAAGTGATCTGAAGCAGAACGATCATTATGGGAGAGGGATAAACAGTGGTGGCTGAAAATATTAGAACAGTTCATAGATAAGGAGTGTGGAAGTTTTATTGTGCTCTAATTGGGTTCTGGTTCTGTGTTGTGATGCCCCCATAAGGTCTAAGGCGCACATTCCTTAATTGTATGTAGGGGAGACAGGCCAAAAGCTTAGAACAAGGATGAATTCTCAACGCCACACATTAAAAGAAAAAAGAATGGATCTACCTGTGGCCAAACAGTTTTGTCTCCCTGATCACAGCACCATGGACATGAAATTACTTGTATTAAAAGGTAACTTCAAATCTCAGAGAGACAGAAGAGTCTTGGAATATAAACTCATGATGAAGGGTGACACACTCAGTGCAGGAATGAATAAGTCAGTGCAGGAATGAATAAGTCAGTGCTGTGCTGCTGGAGCATCATGGTCACCTCTCCTTCCTCTAAACTACACACGTCACTAGTATGTAAGGCCTTTGCTCCATGTGGGATCTAGGACCTCATCATCCCCTGTATGATCTTTCACCCAATCCTTCACCATTGCCGGTCTGCACACTGCAGAAAGATGCTGTTTCGTCATCCTCTGAGATGTGCGGCGGTGGTCCACTGACTGAGTGCACCAGTCCTTCCATGTAGTCATCCTCCGACCTAACAAGTGGTTGGGCATCAGTGCGCTCAGTCTCTTTCACTTCTGGGGCAGGGCCAGGTGGATCAACCATAGAAATAAAGACAGTGGAGTTGTCAAAAAGCAGAACAGACTGCTGCATGACTTGGCACTCAGACTGCTTGGCTGATTTGCAAGGGGTGAGGTGGAAGCCAGATGACCATGGTCCTCAGAAGCCAACTGTGCACTTTATGCAGTGGACCAGGTGGAAGATAAATGTGAAGGAACTGGAGCTACTGTCAGCCATCCAAATCTAACACCTTTCAGCATCTTGAGGCATCCCCATTCAAGCAGTGGTACTCAGCCCTATGAAAGGAAGCAGAAGCATGCGTGCACCAGAGGAAGGTGTTGTATTTGGGCATGCAGCAGGCACAGAATGACCACATCCTCTCTGTGCAGCAGTTACACAAGCACCACCATCACCACGTCCCCTATTTGATGCTTTCCTCATTTTTGGAAGTGGTTTTTCGGCACACTACTCGCACAGAGATAGCAGCAGATTAGATTTATTTTTTACACAAGAAAAAAAGGTAGCACACTGTAGCGCTATAGCTTGCAAACACGAAATATGAAAAATATGAAAAATGAATTGCATCATTACCTTAGAAATATGAAAAATTGAGAAGTCTTAGCGCATAAGATGGCCAAATTATGTAAGCCTGATAGCCACGTCAAGGCTCTTCTCATATATCAGGTCCTAACTAATGCCTATACTCGCTTAGAAAAGTCTGTCTGCATGGGAACATATGAGTCCTCTCTTCAGACTAAAATCTACATCTCTGTGGAGGGGTGATGAACCTGTTGTAATTAAAAAGCCTGTGACCACCAGGTGGAGTGCTCAGGTAGAAGGTAAATGAATACATATCAAAAAACTGACCGGCACATCCAAACATAGATTCAGTGTGAACAGGTGCTAAACCTAGAGTCACCAACTCATATATATACACAAGAAAAAAACGTAGCACACTGTAGCGCTATAGCTTGCAAACACGAAATATGAAAAATATGAAAAATAAATTGCATCATTACCTTAGAAATATGAAAAATTGAGAAGTCTTAGCGCATAAGATGGCCAAATTATGTAAGCCTGATAGCCACGTCAAGGCTCTTCTCAAGGCAGTCCTCATATGACTCATATGTTCCCATGCAGACAGACTTTTCTAAGCGAGTATAGGCATTAGTTAGGACCTGATATATGAGAAGAGCCTTGACGTGGCTATCAGGCTTACATAATTTGGCCATCTTATGCGCTAAGACTTCTCAATTTTTCATATTTCTAAGGTAATGATGCAATTCATTTTTCATATTTTTCATATTTCGTGTTTGCAAGCTATAGCGCTACAGTGTGCTACCTTTTTTTCTTGTGTATATATATGAGTTGGTGACTCTAGGTTTAGCACCTGTTCACACTGAATCTATGTTTGGATGTGCCGGTCAGTTTTTTGATATGTATTCATTTACCTTCTACCTGAGCACTCCACCTGGTGGTCACAGGCTTTTTAATTACAACAGGTTCATCACCCCTCCACAGAGATGTAGATTTTAGTCTGAAGAGAGGACTCATATGTTCCCATGCAGACAGACTTTTCTAAGTGAGTATAGGCATTAGTTAGGACCTGATATATGAGAAGAGCCTTGACGTGGCTATCAGGCTTACATAATTTGGCCATCTTATGCGCTAAGACTTCTCAATTTTTCATATTTCTAAGGTAATGATGCAATTCATTTTTCATATTTTTCATATTTCGTGTTTGCAAGCTATATCGCTACAGTGTGCTACCTTTTTTTCTTGTGTATATATATGAGTTGGTGACTCTAGGTTTAGCACCTGTTCACACTGAATCTATGTTTGGATGTGCCGGTCAGTTTTTTGATATGTATTCATTTACCTTCTACCTGAGCACTCCACCTGGTGGTCACAGGCTTTTTAATTACAACAGGTTCATCACCCCTCCACAGAGATGTAGATTTTAGTCTGAAGAGAGGACTCATATGTTCCCATGCAGACAGACTTTTCTAAGCGAGTATAGGCATTAGTTAGGACCTGATATATGAGAAGAGCCTTGACGTGGCTATCAGGCTTACATAATTTGGCCATCTTATGCGCTAAGACTTCTCAATTTTTCATATTTCTAAGGTAATGATGCTATTCATTTTTCATATTTTTCATATTTCGTGTTTGCAAGCTATAGCGCTACAGTGTGCTACCTTTTTTTCTTGTGTATATATATGAGTTGGTGACTCTAGGTTTAGCACCTGTTCACACTGAATCTATGTTTGGATGTGCCGGTCAGTTTTTTGATATGTAGATTTATTTTTTAGGCATACAACTCATACAGACACAGCGGTACAGTAAAATTATTTTTTTGAGCCCACAAATGGTATAGAGATGGCTGCAGAGTAGAATTACTTTTTTGGACCAAAAATGTCAGGGACATGGATGCAGAATAGTTATTGTTTTGGCGCACTACTTATGTAGACACAGCGGTAGTGTAAATTAATTTTTTTGGCCCTCAAATGGCAAGGAGACGACTGCAGAGTAAATTTATTTCTTAGTGACACTACTCATACAGACACAGCTGCAGTGTACACTCAGAGGCTTTTTGGAACAGTACTTCCAGAGACAGGGGTGCAGAGTACACAGAGGCTTTTTGCAACAGTACTCCCAGAGGCATGGGTGCAGAGTACACACAGAGACTTTTTGGAACAGTACTCCCACAGTCAGGGGTGCAGAGTAGACACAGAAGATTAAAGGCACAGTACCCCACAGGTCAGGTTGTAGAGTACACACGTACCCCACAGGTCATGTTGTAGAGTACACACAGAGGCTTAAAGGAACAGTACTCCCACAGTCGGGGTTGCAGAGTACACAGAGACTTAAAAGCCCAGTACTCCCTCTGGCGAAGCTGCTGAGTACACACTTTTTGGCACAGTACTTCTATACATATGGGTGCAGAGTCCACACAGCGGTGTTTTGGCACAGTACTCCCACTGAGACACGTGCAGAGTTCACAAGTAGGCTTTTTTACAGAGTGCACCGTCTAATTCTGTTCGTTACTCCAGCCACATTCTGTCCCTACATTAATCAGAGCAAAATGGCGGCGGCACTCCTGATCCGGCATTTATACAGACCAGGTTTGATTGGCTGCACTGCAGCCTTTCAACAAACGTTATTAGGCAAAAGTTAAAAGTCCATGTTCAGGGTTCAGTAACGGACACTAGGTGTCCTGTACGAACCTCAAACTTTACAGTTCGAGTTTGCTCATCCATATAATTATGCTATACAGTGAAAATAATAGTTGATCTTTACAAATATGTATCAGGCAGTAGACTGTTGCAGTGTTGCCATGTGGTGTCCCAATATGACGCCTGTAAGCTTAGACTAGTTTCCGGTCTTACACTACAAGTCTGCAGACCTGCGAATCCTCACATCGTGAATACTGTGTGCTGCAAGGATTATCCGGTGCCAGCAATCAGATGACAGCAAGTATGAAATTTACATACTCTGGGCCACAATCTGACTAGACTGTTTCTGGCCTCACTCAATACACTTGCATTAAGGCTGCACATGTCTAGTCTAAATGTGGCAGGGAGTATGTATATCATATAATTGTAATCACATGACCACCAGTTCCAGCTCCAGCACTGTAGAATCCTCACAGCGTGCAGTGTGCATGGTATGAGGATTCACAAGTCTGCAGTTACATACAGTCACTGCTGACTTGTAGTTTAAGACCAGACAACCGCTTATAGGGGCAGAATGCCACTGCAATATGACATGTAATGACCCATAGTTTGGACCCATAGGCTTATATGCAGGGGTGGGATTCAGCCAGCTCTCACCAGTTTGGTAGAAACACTTGTTAAAATAGCAGCTGGTTGTCACGGGTGTGTCGCCACGAAGATCGTCGCGATTACACAACCTGACTTCTCACAGCTGAGTTTTTGGTGCTTGGTGTTTGTCGGCAGTGAGGGAGTTAATTCTCCCTCTCTCTGTGCTAGACGAGGTCCAGCCTCGCCCAGCTGCAGTTAATGCTGCACTAATGAGAATCCTTCAAATACCTGCCAGTCTGCTAGGGAAGTGTCGGTGAAAGCATTCATGCAGACCAGCAGAGCGGATCGTGGTATTGTGAAGTCTGAAGTGAAGAGTACCTGGTGTGGTTTTCTCCCCTCCTCGCTTTATTATTTATCTCCTTACCCGTTGGTGTTCCCTCTGTATTTGTAGAGTGAGTTTTGTATGCAAGGTGGTCTTTTATTTTACCCCTTGTACTGTCTCGTTCGTCTTATACTGTGTGTAGGCATTTACATTCCCATTCCCTGTGGTTGTGATCAGGGTCCTTCTCAGGACTAGATTACAGAGGGTCAGGGATTCACAGGAGATAGGGTTACGCTGGCGGCCTGGACCTCTGTACCATCAACAGTACCTCCAGGTAGAGGAATTAGTCAGGGCCCCAGCTTTAGGGTCAGCATAGACCCCGGACCTCCTGTATACAGTGACAGCGTGACACTGGTTCCCCAAATTGGGAAGAATCACTGCCCAATGAAGTACTAAAGTCAGCGTGTTGTCAATGCCGGGTAACCGCGCGCACTCTGCCCCTACGCTCTCTGGTTATATGGATGCAATATGGCCAATTCTACAAATAATCAAGCTCCAGAAGAAACCACAAAGAGAAACTCTTCTCTGCTACATCAGTATTGCTGTACACATGCTAGAGCACCCTCCCTGCAATATATTGCAAAAATAAAAGTACCGTGTAGTAAACATATAGCACTCATATAGCAATGTCATATGCTGCCTAAAATATTGTGATAAATAATGCACAAATAGTCAATACATAAATAAAAAACTAAAGTCTTTGTATAGTATAGCACTGTATATAGAGTGTACCTAACAAGGCCGTATAATTCAGATAGTGCCAAATAATGTAGAAGTAACGGTACCATATAGTGCAGATATAATAATACATTGTAGTGTGTAAATAACAAAACCATGGCGCAAGTAAAGCATGGTACCATTATTGTGTGAAAACAACAGTGTCATATAGTGCATAAAACAGTGTTATTTACTACTTGTGAGACAGTGAAGGAATATGTGGTGAATGAGGTGTATATTTCACCTAAGTACCTTGCTGACTGGTATGAGCGAAATGTGTGGCTTTGTAAACCTGGTGGTAAAGAAAGGTCACTACACCTGCCATTCAGTACACGCTTGCAGCTCAGACCTGAATCCACTCAGGTGTTGATTAGGAAGCCAGAAGTAGGTGCTTGGGAGCACAGTCAGGGAGCTCATTCAGTCTGGACAGGAGTCCAGGCACGGAAGGAGACTCCGGGAGGTGGCTCTCTCTGTCTGGGTGCTCGAAGTACCCCGGACACAAAGAGGAGACTCTGCGACACTCCATGCTGGTGACTACTGAATAGGAGGTGATCTTTCTCAAGTCTGGACGTTGGAGTTGCCTTCAGACATAAAGAGGAGTATCTGTGAAACTCCATACTGGTAACATCTATCATATGTGTTGGTTTGGGCCCAGGCTGGTAGAGCCGGGTTCCTGTTAGAAAGGGACATTTCATGTGTGTAATTAGTGGCTAGACAAGCCTAGGTTTTCTGTTTATGATTTATTTTTATCTGTTTGCTGTGGACTTTAATAAAGCTGGTTGCGGCCAGTTTTTACACCAAACTGCTGTCTGAATGAACTGTTTTGTGCCGTTCTGTCTACCAGACAGCGATCCTAGAGCTATATCCCCTAAAAGCTTACAATTGGTGGAGAATGCGGGCAGCGCAGTGGCTGATACAGTTAGTGCTGGAGGGTGCATGCAGCACAGTGGTTAATAGACAGCAGAAAAAAAGAAAAAAAAAAAGTTTGTCAGCAAGAGAAACGTCTATTGAAGCAGTCTTGGAGAGACAGTGGCCCTGATAGGGTCTGCAGAGAGAAAATGTATGCACAGCAAAGCTGAACTTGTTGTGAAAATTACTGTGGAATGTGCAGCAGCAAAAGAAACGTCTGTGGAGCAGTCTTAAAGAGACAGTAGCCCTAATGGACTTTGCAAAAGAAAAAAAAAAAAAAAAAGGGGTGTTTGCACAGCAAGGCTGAATTTTCTGTGGAAAAAAGCTGTGTAGTGTGTATGCCTTGACTGAAGTCTGCCGTTGTGAAGACAGAGAAATCTGACAGCATGGAGGCGCTGTTTGAACAAATGGCGCAAGTTAATATGCAACATAAGACTGCTGTGATTGAGACAGATGAGTCCGGCAGTATGGAGGAGCTCGTTGAGTACCTGGTGAAGGCCCAGCGAAGCATGCAGCAGAGCATGGAGCAGCAGCGCCTGCAGCACCAGCAGCGCATGCAGCAGGCCCAGCAGCAATTCCTGCAGCAGCAGCAGGAGAATAACCGGTTATTTGTTGAGCGGATGGCAGCACAAAAAAAGGATTTGGTGCCGCGTCCCGAAGTAATGTGGCAAAGGCACCTGCGTTGTCCGCTGTAAAGAAGGCGGTAAGACGGTCCTTAAAAAAAATGACACCTCGTGATGATGTGGAGGTATATCTCACTAGGTTTGAGAGACTGGCAGAGAAGGAGAATCTGCCCCTATCTGAATGGGCCATGATGGTCGCACCCTATCTGATTGGAGAGCCCCAAAGGGCCTATGCTGACCTGAGCGAGCAGGACAGCCAAGACTATGCCAAGCTGAAAGAGGAGATTCTTGCCCGGCTGGGTGTTACGGTTGCAGCCCGTGCCAGGAGAGTCCATTACTGGAGATACAGTTGGGAGTCTGCCGTCAGCAACCCTGCCCAAAGGGTCGAAAAGGTGACAGTGGACCGCTACACCCGAGCACTTCCTCCTGAGGTACAGAGAGAAAGGTACTTTGGCCCCAAAGACTGCCTCCGTGACCAGCCGTCTGAGCGGACGTCACTTCAGAGTTCCCGGACGTCGAACTTTACCGGTAAGAGCGTTCCAGCTGTTGGGGACATGGGGTATGCTGATAAGCGGGTTCAGGCCCGAGGGACATGTGGGTGGAAAAGTGTGATGGACAGGGTTGGAGATGTCATGAAATTGCAGCCAACTGTCCAATAGAGGGGGAGCCTATGTGTTGTGATGTTGGCGGATCCCTCTCTCTCTGCGCAGAACCTGTGTGTGTGTCCACCTCAGCCGAAGAGACTGGACCACGGGGGTCCCCGGTGGTTGTAAATGGCTGCCCAGCGCAGGCCCTCTTGGACTCAGAGAGTCCCGTGACTTCCGTATGTGACAGCCTGATTGATAGGGACTTCATCCCTGATAAGCACCTGAGTATGGTGTGTATCCATGGAGACACCAAAGTCTACCCAGAGACTGCCGTGGACTTGGTCCCTAAACTCGGGGAGGTTTCATATGAAGTGGGGGTAGTGAAGAGCCCGGTGTACCCTGTCATATTGGGTAATGACTTTCCCCGGTCTAAGGATCTCTGGGGGAAAAATATTTCTGAGGGACAGTGTGATGAAGCTCCTACTGAGGGTCCGCAGTCCCGAGGGGCGGAACACAATGCTAGTGGGCCGTTAAACTTATGTGATAATGATGATGACCATGATAATATTGATAATGATAATGATGATCATGATAATGATGATGACCATGATGATGATGCTGATATTGATAATGATGATAATGCTAATCATAATAGTGATGATACTGATGATGACCGTGATAAAGATGAAATTTCTTTGCAGGTGATGCTGGGAGACGAGGATGGTGGTTCTCGGGAACCGAGTGTCCCTGACCTGCCTGGCTCCTGTGACAATTTTGGGAGTGAGCCGGTGCGAGACCCCACTCTTAAAACGGCACAGGAAAATGTAATTGTTCTGAATGAGGTTCCCCAAGAGCCTGGCTCTGAGGAGAGGTTTCCTCATGCTGCCATGAACAATAACCTATTGTATAGGGACTCTGAAGTCCAGGGAGAGGTCGTGAGTCAGCTCCTGGTACCTGAGCTATATGGAAGTATAGTGCTGGGGTTATCACATAGTCACATACTTGAGGGACCACCTGAGGGAAACCAGGGACCAGATGGTGAAGTTAATGTTGTGGATGACATGTTAACTAAGGTTCCGATCAAGATGTGAATGAGAATGAATTGTATAACCCTGACAGTGAGCCGGATGTGAATGAAAATGAAGTGTCTAACCCTGGAAGTGAGCCAGATGTGGCTGAGAAAAGGGGGTCAGACAGGGATAGTGGTGGTGATAGTGAGTCATCTGATGACAATAAAGCAACCAGTGCAAGTGAGGAAGGCATGGTAGCAGAGGAGATTGAGAGTCCTGAGAGGAAGGCTGAGGCTGACCTTGCAGTCGGACGGAAGATGACATCTGAAGATGTTTTACAGTTGGCCGGTTCCCTGGCGAAGACTAAGGTGAAAGACAGGACTCTGAAACTGAATACAGCACAAGTGGATGCTGTTGAAACTCAGAAGTTGTCAATGTATGGTGTGGATCTGCATCAGGCCAAGGACTCTGAAGGTGATGCTGCAGAGGTGGAAAAAGCCATGGAAGTGGTGGACACCAGGCCAGGTGCCTCACCAGAAGCTGAGGTCTCAAGTGAAGCTGTGAGGAACAAGACTGAAGATGTGGGGAATGACTCTGCCCCGGAGTCTGTTTCTGCCGGAGACAGCGGCGTGGACGGTGTACTGTCCGGATCCGTGGCTGCAACTCGCAAAGCTCGGGCCGGAAGTTCGGCGCCCGGTGCGCCATCGGAGTTCCCGAGCGACACAAAGGATCTGGATAAATCCCAAGATGAGATTTTGAGACCTCGGGTTGGCCTTGGTGAGCTCAGGCGCATTTTCATGGAGTCTACACCTGAACCACGTCCCAGTGAGTGGGAGGGGCGATGTGTCGCTCCGTTGCCGCTGCAGATACACGGGAGCTCAGATGGGATGCAGAACGTGGTGGAAAAGAAGACTGATGGTAGGGCTTCTGAGCATGTCCTACCAGAAGAGCCTGAAGAAGGGGCCGAAGACGTAAAGGACGTCCAACAACTACAGGAGAAGATGCGTAGCCATGAGGATCTCCTGGAGAAAGAAGTAAGAGCTCTGAGTCTTATGCAAAGTGAGCCTGTACCAGAAGAGGATAAATTATGTGTACCGACCAAGAAAAACGATCAGCTCCCTCTACAGTGCCAATCGTTTGACCAGTGTGGCTCAAAATGGTCAGAGACCATGACAGAGGCGCTTAAGTTCTGTGAAATAGAATTTATGAATCAACTGATATTTAAGAAAGTAGATGGGCTAAAAAAGGTTCAGGGGGAATTAGAGAAAACCCCTATACCTCCTGTGACAGTTGGTGACACAGGGTCAGTGCCTCAAAAACAGGAGGTACGAAAGTTTCTGAGGAAGAATCAGCAGAGGTGTTCTGACGTGCCTGGTCGTACTTATCTAGTGAGCCACTATACCGAGACTGAGGCTGGCACTAAGGTCAAGCTGAAACCGTGCAGGACACCCGAGGCCCGCAGAGAGCATAGGCCTGGGACGGTACAGCGTAGTGCGGTTGCTTTAGGTGAAGATACAGATGACAATGGTGAAGATGAACTTGG
Organism: Oophaga sylvatica; assembly: GCA_033576555.1. Taxonomy (NCBI): domain Eukaryota; kingdom Metazoa; phylum Chordata; class Amphibia; order Anura; family Dendrobatidae; genus Oophaga; species Oophaga sylvatica. Next base: position 68,860 of record JARQOD010001591.1, read on the forward strand.
TGTTGGCCATAGCTGGTCCGGAGTTCACTGTCTCTTTAGGATTGTTGACCAGCCCTCCGGTCTAGATGACCAGCCCTCCGGTCTGGAGAAGAGGGGGGGATATGTGAGACAGTGAAGGAATATGTGGTGAATGAGGTGTATATTTCACCTAAGTACCTTGCTGACTGGTATGAGCGAAATGTGTGGCTTTGTAAACCTGGTGGTAAAGAAAGGTCACTACACCTGCCATTCAGTACACGCTTGCAGCTCAGACCTGAATCCACTCAGGTGTTGATTAGGAAGCCAGAAGTAGGTGCTTGGGAGCACAGTCAGGGAGCTCATTCAGTCTGGACAGGAGTCCAGGCACGGAAGGAGACTCCGGGAGGTGGGCTCTCTCTGTCTGGGTGCTCGAAGTACCCCGGACACAAAGAGGAGACTCTGCGACACTCCATGCTGGTGACTACTGAATAGGAGGTGATCTTTCTCAAGTCTGGACGTTGGAGTTGCCTTCAGACATAAAGAGGAGTATCTGTGAAACTCCATACTGGTAACATCTATCATATGTGTTGGTTTGGGCCCAGGCTGGTAGAGCCGGGTTCCTGTTAGAAAGGGACATTTCATGTGTGTAATTAGTGGCTAGACAAGCCTAGGTTTTCTGTTTATGATTTATTTTTATCTGTTTGCTGTGGACTTTAATAAAGCTGGTTGCGGCCAGTTTTTACACCAGAACTGCTGTCTGAATGAACTGTTTTGTGCCGTTCTGTCTACCCAGACAGCGATCCTAGAGCTATATCCCCTAAAAGCTTACATACTTAAATACCAAAATCATTGCAGTATAACATAGTACCGCATATTGGCCATGAAATATAGACATACAGTGCAGAAATACCAAAACCATAGCATAACCATATAGTGAGTAAATAATAATGTAATATAGTGAAAAAATATATACACTATGTAAAAAATACTGTTACATAGTGCAAAAATCATATTGCCATAGAGTGCACAACTATCAGGGCTATTTAGTGCATACATTTAAAAGAAGTGTCATTTAATGCACAAATAATAGTAGCATATAGTGCATAAAGCACAGTGTTATTTACTGCTTAAATACCAAAGTCATTGCAGTATAGCATAGTACCGCATATTGGACATGAAACATTGCCATACAGTGCAGAAATACCAAAACTATAGCATAACCATATAGTATATACTGTAAATAACAATGTAACATAGTGAAAAAATATATACACTGTGTAAAAAATATTGTTTCATAGTGCAAAAATAATAATGCCATAGAGTGCACAAATATCAGGGCTTTTTTTGTGTATACATTTAAAATAAGTGTAATTTAATGCACAAATAATAGTACCATACAGTGCACACAATTTTTAGCACTTTTGATTCAAATTGTTAGCGACATAAAAACGTGAACGGGATTTTTTCTAGATACTCAGATTCCAGTTTTTTTCCCCACATTCCATCATATTTCTTCATCCTCACTTTTGGCTTCATCAGGAAAGCATATATAATACACTATACCAAGAATAAAAATAATAATGTCATTGGTGCACAAATAATAGTACCACCTAGAGCAAAAAGGTAGAATAAGATAGTGGTAACCTAACAGTGCCACATAGTGCATACAACAGTGCTGCGACAGCATAAAAAGTCCACAGCACTGTTGTCAGCTTGCTGTGCTTTGCCACATTCTGTTTTTATGGGGCATGATGCAGTACAGTATAGTGATGTGTCTATTGCTTCGCAGAATAAATGGAATCTTAACAAAACATAAATTGATGATCAATTTACAGTCAATTTCTTACAACAATCTTCATGTTTTATCATCGCCTTGGTCTTCAGAAGGTAAATAATATTATTTGGGGAATAAAGGACAAAGGAGAAATGGATTCTGTTTCCATCCAATAAAGTTCATTCGTCTTTAGAAGTTAATGATTTGGCCAGCTCCCTCTCGTATCTGCTGAGAAGTTGTATTTTCTCAGGTATAAATTAGTAAAAGTGAAAAAGTTCCTTGAATTAGAAAAGCTTTTATTTTAACTTGTTTGAGAGTTTTGCAAAGTAACTATTGGCTCAGCTCCTGATACAATGTATCCATTTATAATCCAGTGTTTTCAATCATTTTACACTTTTTTTTAAACTGGAAAGGTTAGACGAGTTTGTGAATTTGTAAAATCGCCCTCGTTGTAGAGCCCCTGCGCCTTGGAAAATCGATGACTGCAGACAAGGCGCTGCAAATGAAGCACCACATAACAAAAGATATTGATCATAAAAAGGTTACAGGCAAGATATATAAGAAAATCATTTCAACATGTAGAGGCTACTTTATTCTTGACAGTTTTATAACACTTAGCTCAAGCTTTTATTTTGTAGAAGAAAAATGAAGATGAAACCAGACATGGATCTCAGGATTATTAATACCATATGTTCACCCTGAACCCCAAGTTACAGTGTAGATATAGATACAATTAGCATAAAGAGTTGAGTTACTTTGTACTTATTACGGTCTAAACATTTGCTACATTAGGTATTATACCCCAGAGCTGCACTCACAATTCTGCTGGTGCAGTCACTGTGTACATACATTACATTACTGATCCTGAGTTATATCCTGTATTATACTCCAGAGCTGCACTCACAATTCTGCTGGCGCAGTCACTATGTACATACATTACATTACTGATCCTGAGTTACATCCTGTATCATACTCCAGAGCTGCACTCACTATTCTGCTGGTACAGTCACTGTGTACATACTTTACATTACTGATCCTGAGTTACATCCTGTATTATATCCAGAGCTGCACTCACAATTCTGCTGGTGCAGTCACTATGTACATACATTACATTACTGATCCTGAGTTACATCCTGTATTATACCCCAGAGCTGCACTCACTATTCTGCTGGTGCAGTCACTGTGTACATGCATTACATTACTGATCCTGAGTTACATCTTGTATTATACTCCAGAGCTGCACTCACTATTCTGCTGGTGCAGTCACTATGTACATGAATTACATTACGGATCCTGAGTTAGATCCTATATTATACCCCAGAGCTGCACTCACTATTCTGCTGGGGCAGTCACTGTGTATATGCATTACATTACTGATCCTGAGTTACCTCCTGTATTATACTCCAGAGCTGCACTCACTATTCTGCTGGTGCAGACACTGTGTACATACATTACATTGCTGATCCTGAATTACATCCTGTATTATACTCCAGAGCTACACTCACTATTCTGCTGGTGCAGTCACTGTGTACATGCATTACATTACGGATCCTGAGTTAGATCCTATATTATACCCCAGAGCTGCACTCACTATTCTGCTGGGGCAGTCACTGTGTACATGCATTACATTACTGATCCTGAGTTACCTCCTGTATTATACTCCAGAGCTGCATTCACTATTCTGCTGGTGCAGACACTGTGTACATACATTACATTGCTGATCCTGAATTACATCCTGTATTATACTCCAGAGCTACACTCACTATTCTGCTGGTGCAGTCACTGTGTACATACATTACATTAACTGATCTGGAGTTACATCCTGTATTATACCCCAGAGCTGCACTCACTATTCTGCTGGTGCAGTCACTGTGTACATACATTACTGATCCTGAGTTACATCCTGTATTATACTCCAGAGCTGCACTCACTATTCTCCTAATGCATTCACTGTGTACATACATTGCATTACTGATCCTGTACTGATCCTGAGTTACATCCTGAATTATACTCCAGAGCTGCATTCATTATTCTTCTGGTGCAGTCACTGTGTACATACTGTACATTACATTACTAATCCTGTACTGATCCTGAGTTACATCCTGTATTATACTCCAGAGCTGCACTCACTATTCTCCTAATGCATTCACTGTGTACATACATTGCATTACTGATCCTGTACTGATCCTGAGTTACATCCTGAATTATACTCCAGAGTTGCATTCATTATTCTTCTGGTGCAGTCACTGTGTACATACTGTACATTACATTACTAATCCTGTACTGATCCTGAGTTACATCCTGTATTATACTCCAGAGCAGCACTCACTATTTTGCTGGTGTAGTCACTTTGTACATACATTTCATCCATTGCAAGTTTATGCTTAAAACATACAACTCTGCCCTTCACCTCTTCAAACAAACCTATTTCAACACCCTCATCACCTCACTATCCAATAACCCCAAACGTCTCTTTGACACTTTTCACTCCCTTCTCAACCCAAAAGTGCAGGCTCCAACCACGGATCTCCTCGCTGACGATTCGGCCATTTATTTCAAAGAAAAAATTGACCGTATCCTACAGGAAATTATCTCCCAATCCCCTCATACCATGCACTGTCCTCCCTCCCCCACTGCATCTAGCTCACTCTCTGATTTTGAACCAGTCACAGAAGAAGAAGTAATCAGGCTCCTTGCATCTTCTCGCCCTACCACTTGCACCAGTGACCCCATTCCGTCACATCTCCTCCAGTCCCTTCCCTGCTGTCACCTCTCACCTAACAAAAATATTTAACCTCTCGCTTTCTTCCAGTATCTTTCCCTCCTCATTTAAGCATGCCATCATACAGCCATTACTTAAAAAACCATCCCTCGATCAAAACTGTGCCGCTAACTATAGACCTGTCTCTAATCTTCCCTTCATCTCTCTAAACTCCTGGAACGCCTGGTCCACACCTGTCTTATCTGCTATCTCTCAGATAACTCTCTTCTCGACCCTCTTCAATCTGGTTTCCGCTCTTTACACTCTACTGAAACTGCCCTCACTAAAGTCTTTAATGATCTACTAACTGCTAAATCTAATGGTCACTACTCCATGCTAATTCTCTTGGATCTCTCCGCAGCATTCGACACTGTGGACCATCATCTCCTCCTCACTATGCTACACTCCATCGGCCTCAAGGACACGGTCTCTCCTGGTTCTCCTCCTATCTCTCTGACCGTTCCTTCACTGTATCTTTTGCTGGTTCCTCCTCCTCTCATCTTCCACTTACTGTTGGGGTTCCTAAAGGATCAGTCCTAGGCCCCCTCCTCTTCTCTTTGTATACCGCCCCTATTGGACAAACAATCAGTAGATTTGGTTTCCAGTACCATCTCTATGCTGACTCCCAATTATACACTTCTTCTCCCGATATCACGCCTGCCTTTTTAGAAAACACCAGTGATTGTCTTACTGCTGTCTCCAACATCATGTCATCCATCTATCTCAAACTGAACATGTCAAAAACGGAATTCCTTGTGTTTCCTCCCTCTACTAACCTACCTTTGCCCGACATTGCCATCTCCGTGTGTGGTTCCACCATTACTCCCCAGCAACATGCCCGCTGTCTTGGGGTCATAATTGATTCCAAGCTTTCATTCACCCCCCACATCCGATCACTGGCTCGCTCTTGTTATCTCCACCTCAAAAACATCTCTAGAATTCGACCTTTTCTTACTTTCGACTCTGCAAAAACCCTTACTGTTTCTCTTATTCATTCTCGTCTGGACTATTGTAACTCTCTACTAATCGATCTCCCTCTTACCAAACCCTCCCCTCTCCAATCTGTCATGAATGCTGCAGCCAGAATCATATTCCTCACCAATCATTACACCGATGCCTCTACCTTGTGCCAGTCATTACACTGGTTACCCATCCACTACATAATCCAATACAAACTTATTACCCTCACCCACAAAACACTCCATGTCTCAGCACCACCCTACATCTCCTCCCTTGTCTCAGCCTACCATGCTACCCATGCCCTCCTTTCTGCTAATGACCTGAGGTTAGCATCCTCAATAATCAGAACCTCCCACTCCAGTCTCCAAGACTTTTCACGAGCTGCGCCAATTCTTTGGAATGCACTACCCAGGTTAATACGATTAATCCCCAATTCCCACATTTTTAAGCGTACCCTAAAAATGCATTAGTTCAGACTGGCCTACCGCCTCAACGCATTAACCTAACTATCTCTCTTGGCCCATTCAAAAAATTTTTTTACCATAATCAGGTACCTCGTATTATGTTCTCACCCACTTTATGCATTTAATAGCCCTCTGTGTCTGTACTGTTACATACTTTGGCTGTTAACTGGTTCATGCAGAATTACATGAACACCCGATTCTTACACTATGGCTGGTCTGAACAATGAAAGCTATTGTTACCATTTACCTTTCATGTCTCCCCTTTTTCCTCATAGATTGTAAGCTTGCGAGCAGGGCCCTCATTCCTTTTGGTATCTACTTTCATCTGTGTTTATTGTTATGCTGTAATGTCTATTATCTGTACAAGTCCCCTCTATAATGTAAAGTGCTGCGGAATATGTTGGCGCTATAGAAATAAAATTATTATTATTATTACATTACATTACTGATCATGTACTGATCCTGAGTTACATCCTGTATTATACTCCAGAGCTGCACTCACTATTCTGCTGGTGCAGTCACTGTGTACATACATTACATTACTGATCCTGAGTTACATCCTGTATTATACTCTAGAGCTGCACTCACTATTCTGCTGGTGCAGTCACTGTGTACATACATTGCATTACTGATCCTGTACTGATCCTGAGTTACATCCTGAATTATACTCCAGAGCTGCATTCATTATTCTTTGGTGCAGTCACTGTGTACATACTGTACATTACATTACTAATCCTGTACTGATCCTGAGTTACATCCTGTATTATACTCCAGAGCTGCACTCACTATTCTCCTAATGCATTCACTGTGTACATACATTGCATTACTGATCCTGTACTGATCCTGAGTTACATCCTGAATTATACTCCAGAGCTGCATTCATTATTCTTCTGGTGCAGTCACTGTGTACATACTGTACATTACATTACTAATCCTGTACTGATCCTGAGTTACATCCTGTATTATACTCCAGAGCAGCACTCACTATTTTGCTGGTGTAGTCACTTTGTACATACATTTCATCCATTGCAAGTTTATGCTTAAAACATACAACTCTGCCCTTCACCTCTTCAAAGAAACCTATTTCAACACCCTCATCACCTCACTATCCAATAACCCCAAACGTCTCTTTGACACTTTTCACTCCCTTCTCAACCCAAAAGTGCAGGCTCCAACCACGGATCTCCTCGCTGACGATTCGGCCATTTATTTCAAAGAAAAAATTGACCGTATCCTACAGGAAATTATCTCCCAATCCCCTCATACCATGCACTGTCCTCCCTCCCCCACTGCATCTAGCTCACTCTCTGATTTTGAACCAGTCACAGAAGAAGAAGTAATCAGGCTCCTTGCATCTTCTCGCCCTACCACTTGCACCAGTGACCCCATTCCGTCACATCTCCTCCAGTCCCTTCCCCTGCTGTCACCTCTCACCTAACAAAAATATTTAACCTCTCGCTTTCTTCCAGTATCTTTCCCTCCTCATTTAGCATGCCATCATACAGCCATTACTTAAAAAACCATCCCTCGATCAAAACTGTGCCGCTAACTATAGACCTGTCTCTAATCTTCCCTTCATCTCTCTAAACTCCTGGAACGCCTGGTCCACACCTGTCTTATCTGCTATCTCTCAGATAACTCTCTTCTCGACCCTCTTCAATCTGGTTTCCGCTCTTTACACTCTACTGAAACTGCCCTCACTAAAGTCTTTAATGATCTACTAACTGCTAAATCTAATGGTCACTACTCCATGCTAATTCTCTTGGATCTCTCCGCAGCATTCGACACTGTGGACCATCATCTCCTCCTCACTATGCTACACTCCATCGGCCTCAAGGACACGGTTCTCTCCTGGTTCTCCTCCTATCTCTCTGACCGTTCCTTCACTGTATCTTTTGCTGGTTCCTCCTCCTCTCATCTTCCACTTACTGTTGGGGTTCCTTAAGGATCAGTCCTAGGCCCCCTCCTCTTCTCCTTGTATACCGCCCCTATTGGACAAACAATCAGTAGATTTGGTTTCCAGTACCATCTCTATGCTGACACCCAATTATACACTTCTTCTCCCGATATCACGCCTGCCTTTTTAGAAAACACCAGTGATTGTCTTACTGCTGTCTCCAACATCATGTCATCCATCTATCTCAAACTGAACATGTCAAAAACGGAATTCCTTGTGTTTCCTCCCTCTACTAACCTACCTTTGCCCGACATTGCCATCTCCGTGTGTGGTTCCACCATTACTCCCCAGCAACATGCCCGCTGTCTTGGGGTCATACTTGATTCCAAGCTTTCATTCACCCCCCACATCCGATCACTGGCTCGCTCTTGTTATCTCCACCTCAAAAACATCTCTAGAATTCGACCTTTTCTTACTTTCGACTCTGCAAAAACCCTTACTGTTTCTCTTATTCATTCTCGTCTGGACTATTGTAACTCTCTACTAATCGATCTCCCTCTTACCAAACCCTCCCCTCTCCAATCTGTCATGAATGCTGCAGCCAGAATCATATTCCTCACCAATCATTACACCGATGCCTCTACCTTGTGCCAGTCATTACACTGGTTACCCATCCACTACATAATCCAATACAAACTTATTACCCTCACCCACAAAACACTCCATGTCTCAGCACCACCCTACATCTCCTCCCTTGTCTCAGCCTACCATGCTACCCATGCCCTCCTTTCTGCTAATGACCTGAGGTTAGCATCCTCAATAATCAGAACCTCCCACTCCAGTCTCCAAGACTTTTCACGAGCTGCGCCAATTCTTTGGAATGCACTACCCAGGTTAATACGATTAATCCCCAATTCCCACATTTTTAAGCGTACCCTAAAAATGCATTAGTTCAGACTGGCCTACCGCCTCAACGCATTAACCTAACTATCTCTCTTGGCCCATTCAAAAAATTTTTTTACCATAATCAGGTACCTCGTATTATGTTCTCACCCACTTTATGCATTTAATAGCCCTCTGTGTCTGTACTGTTACATACTTTGGCTGTTAACTGGTTCATGCAGAATTACATGAACACCCGATTCTTACACTATGGCTGGTCTGAACAATGAAAGCTATTGTTACCATTTACCTTTCATGTCTCCCCTTTTTCCTCATAGATTGTAAGCTTGCGAGCAGGGCCCTCATTCCTTTTGGTATCTACTTTCATCTGTGTTTATTGTTATGCTGTAATGTCTATTATCTGTACAAGTCCCCTCTATAATGTAAAGTGCTGCGGAATATGTTGGCGCTATAGAAATAAAATTATTATTATTATTACATTACATTACTGATCATGTACTGATCCTGAGTTACATCCTGTATTATACTCCAGAGCTGCACTCACTTATTCTGCTGGTGCAGTCACTGTGTACATACATTACATTACTGATCCTGAGTTACATCCTGTATTATACTCTAGAGCTGCACTCACTATTCTGCTGGTGCAGTCACTGTGTACATACATTGCATTACTGATCCTGTACTGATCCTGAGTTACATCCTGAATTATACTCCAGAGCTGCATTCATTATTCTTCTGGTGCAGTCACTGTGTACATACTGTACATTACATTACTAATCCTGTACTGATCCTGAGTTACATCCTGTATTATACTCCAGAGCAGCACTCACTATTTTGCTGGTGTAGTCACTTTGTACATACATTTCATCCATTGCAAGTTTATGCTTAAAACATACAACTCTGCCCTTCACCTCTTCAAACAAAACCTATTTCAACACCCTCATCACCTCACTATCCAATAACCCCAAACGTCTCTTTGACACTTTTCACTCCCTTCTCAACCCAAAAGTGCAGGCTCCAACCACGGATCTCCTCGCTGACGATTCGACCATTTATTTCAAAGAAAAAATTGACCGTATCCTACAGGAAATTATCTCCCAATCCCCTCATACCATGCACTGTCCTCCCTCCCCCACTGCATCTAGCTCACTCCTGATTTTGAACCAGTCACAGAAGAAGAAGTAATCAGGCTCCTTGCATCTTCTCGCCCTACCACTTGCACCAGTGACCCCATTCCGTCACATCTCCTCCAGTCCCTTCCCCTGCTGTCACCTCTCACCTAACAAAAATATTTAACCTCTCGCTTTCTTCCAGTATCTTTCCCTCCTCATTTAAGCATGCCATCATACAGCCATTACTTAAAAAACCATCCCTCGATCAAAACTGTGCCGCTAACTATAGACCTGTCTCTAATCTTCCCTTCATCTCTCTAAACTCCTGGAACGCCTGGTCCACACCTGTCTTATCTGCTATCTCTCAGATAACTCTCTTCTCGACCCTCTTCAATCTGGTTTCCGCTCTTTACACTCTACTGAAACTGCCCTCACTAAAGTCTTTAATGATCTACTAACTGCTAAATCTAATGGTCACTACTCCATGCTAATTCTCTTGGATCTCTCCGCAGCATTCGACACTGTGGACCATCATCTCCTCCTCACTATGCTACACTCCATCGGCCTCAAGGACACGGTTCTCTCCTGGTTCTCCTCCTATCTCTCTGACCGTTCCTTCACTGTATCTTTTGCTGGTTCCTCCTCCTCTCATCTTCCACTTACTGTTGGGTTCCTTAAGGATCAGTCCTAGGCCCCCTCCTCTTCTCCTTGTATACCGCCCCTATTGGACAAACAATCAGTAGATTTGGTTTCCAGTACCATCTCTATGCTGACACCCAATTATACACTTCTTCTCCCGATATCACGCCTGCCTTTTTAGAAAACACCAGTGATTGTCTTACTGCTGTCTCCAACATCATGTCATCCATCTATCTCAAACTGAACATGTCAAAAACGGAATTCCTTGTGTTTCCTCCCTCTACTAACCTACCTTTGCCCGACATTGCCATCTCCGTGTGTGGTTCCACCATTACTCCCCAGCAACATGCCCGCTGTCTTGGGGTCATACTTGATTCCAAGCTTTCATTCACCCCCCACATCCGATCACTGGCTCGCTCTTGTTATCTCCACCTCAAAAACATCTCTAGAATTCGACCTTTTCTTACTTTCGACTCTGCAAAAACCCTTACTGTTTCTCTTATTCATTCTCGTCTGGACTATTGTAACTCTCTACTAATCGATCTCCCTCTTACCAAACCCTCCCCTCTCCAATCTGTCATGAATGCTGCAGCCAGAATCATATTCCTCACCAATCATTACAAACCCATGCCTCTACCTTGTGCCAGTCATTACACTGGTTACCCATCCACTACATAATCCAATACAAACTTATTACCCTCACCCACAAAACACTCCATGTCTCAGCACCACCCTACATCTCCCCTTGTCTCAGCCTACCATGCTTACCCATGCCCTCCTTTCTGCTAATGACCTGAGGTTAGCATCCTCAATAATCAGAACCTCCCACTCCAGTCTCCAAGACTTTTCACGAGCTGCGCCAATTCTTTGGAATGCACTACCCAGGTTAATACGATTAATCCCCAATTCCCACATTTTTAAGCGTACCCTAAAAATGCATTAGTTCAGACTGGCCTACCGCCTCAACGCATTAACCTAACTATCTCTCTTGGCCCATTCAAAAAATTTTTTTACCATAATCAGGTACCTCGTATTATGTTCTCACCCACTTTATGCATTTAATAGCCCTCTGTGTCTGTACTGTTACATACTTTGGCTGTTAACTGGTTCATGCAGAATTACATGAACACCCGATTCTTACACTATGGCTGGTCTGAACAATGAAAGCTATTGTTACCATTTACCTTTCATGTCTCCCCTTTTTCCTCATAGATTGTAAGCTTGCGAGCAGGGCCCTCATTCCTTTTGGTATCTACTTTCATCTGTGTTTATTGTTATGCTGTAATGTCTATTATCTGTACAAGTCCCCTCTATAATGTAAAGTGCTGCGGAATATGTTGGCGCTATAGAAATAAAATTATTATTATTATTACATTACATTACTGATCATGTACTGATCCTGAGTTACATCCTGTATTATACTCCAGAGCTGCACTCCACTATTCTGCTGGTGCAGTCACTGTGTACATACATTACATTACTGATCCTGAGTTACATCCTGTATTATACTCTAGAGCTGCACTCACTATTCTGCTGGTGCAGTCACTGTGTACATACATTGCATTACTGATCCTGTACTGATCCTGAGTTACATCCTGAATTATACTCCAGAGCTGCATTCATTATTCTTCTGGTGCAGTCACTGTGTACATACTGTACATTACATTACTAATCCTGTACTGATCCTGAGTTACATCCTGTATTATACTCCAGAGCTGCACTCACTATTCTCCTAATGCATTCACTGTGTACATACATTGCATTACTGATCCTGTACTGATCCTGAGTTACATCCTGAATTATACTCCAGAGCTGCATTCATTATTCTTCTGGTGCAGTCACTGTGTACATACTGTACATTTACATTACTAATCCTGTACTGATCCTGAGTTACATCCTGTATTATACTCCAGAGCAGCACTCACTATTTTGCTGGTGTAGTCACTTTGTACATACATTTCATCCATTGCAAGTTTATGCTTAAAACATACAACTCTGCCCTTCACCTCTTCAAAGAAACCTATTTCAACACCCTCCATCACCTCACTATCCAATAACCCCAAACGTCTCTTTGACACTTTTCACTCCCTTCTCAACCCAAAAGTGCAGGCTCCAACCACGGATCTCCTCGCTGACGATTCGGCCATTTATTTCAAAGAAAAAATTAACCGTATCCTACAGGAAATTATCTCCCAATCCCCTCATACCATGCACTGTCCTCCCTCCCCCACTGCATCTAGCTCACTCTCTGATTTTGAACCAGTCACAGAAGAAGAAGTAATCAGGCTCCTTGCATCTTCTCGCCCTACCACTTGCACCAGTGACCCCATTCCGTCACATCTCCTCCAGTCCCTTCCCCTGCTGTCACCTCTCACCTAACAAAAATATTTAACCTCTCGCTTTCTTCCAGTATCTTTCCCTCCTCATTTAAGCATGCCATCATACAGCCATTACTTAAAAAACCATCCCTCGATCAAAACTGTGCCGCTAACTATAGACTGTCCTCTAATCTTCCCTTCATCTCTCTAAACTCCTGGAACGCCTGGTCCACACCTGTCTTATCTGCTATCTCTCAGATAACTCTCTTCTCGACCCTCTTCAATCTGGTTTCCGCTCTTTACACTCTACTGAAACTGCCCTCACTAAAGTCTTTAATGATCTACTAACTGCTAAATCTAATGGTCACTACTCCATGCTAATTCTCTTGGATCTCTCCGCAGCATTCGACACTGTGGACCATCATCTCCTCCTCACTATGCTACACTCCATCGGCCTCAAGGACACGGTTCTCTCCTGGTTCTCCTCCTATCTCTCTGACCGTTCCTTCACTGTATCTTTTGCTGGTTCCTCCTCCTCTCATCTTCCACTTACTGTTGGGGTTCCTTAAGGATCAGTCCTAGGCCCCCTCCTCTTCTCCTTGTATACCGCCCCTATTGGACAAACAATCAGTAGATTTTGGTTTCCAGTACCATCTCTATGCTGACACCCAATTATACACTTCTTCTCCCGATATCACGCCTGCCTTTTTAGAAAACACCAGTGATTGTCTTACTGCTGTCTCCAACATCATGTCATCCATCTATCTCAACTGAACATGTCAAAAACGGAATTCCTTGTGTTTCCTCCCTCTACTAACCTACCTTTGCCCGACATTGCCATCTCCGTGTGTGGTTCCACCATTACTCCCCAGCAACATGCCCGCTGTCTTGGGGTCATACTTGATTCCAAGCTTTCATTCACCCCCCACATCCGATCACTGGCTCGCTCTTGTTATCTCCACCTCAAAAACATCTCTAGAATTCGACCTTTTCTTACTTTCGACTCTGCAAAAACCCTTACTGTTTCTCTTATTCATTCTCGTCTGGACTATTGTAACTCTCTACTAATCGATCTCCCTCTTACCAAACCCTCCCCTCTCCAATCTGTCATGAATGCTGCAGCCAGAATCATATTCCTCACCAATCATTACACCGATGCCTCTACCTTGTGCCAGTCATTACACTGGTTACCCATCCACTACATAATCCAATACAAACTTATTACCCTCACCCACAAAACACTCCATGTCTCAGCACCACCCTACATCTCCTCCCTTGTCTCAGCCTACCATGCTACCATGCCCTCCTTTCTGCTAATGACCTGAGGTTAGCATCCTCAATAATCAGAACCTCCCACTCCAGTCTCCAAGACTTTTCACGAGCTGCGCCAATTCTTTGGAATGCACTACCCAGGTTAATACGATTAATCCCAATTCCCACATTTTTAAGCGTACCCTAAAAATGCATTAGTTCAGACTGGCCTACCGCCTCAACGCATTAACCTAACTATCTCTCTTGGCCCATTCAAAAAAATTTTTTACCATAATCAGGTACCTCGTATTATGTTCTCACCCACTTTATGCATTTAATAGCCCTCTGTGTCTGTACTGTTACATACTTTGGCTGTTAACTGGTTCATGCAGAATTACATGAACACCCGATTCTTACACTATGGCTGGTCTGAACAATGAAAGCTATTGTTACCATTTACCTTTCATGTCTCCCCTTTTTCTCATAGATTGTAAGCTTGCGAGCAGGGCCCTCATTCCTTTTGGTATTACTTTCATCTGTCTTTATTGTTATGCTGTAATGTCTATTATCTGTACAAGTCCCCTCTATAATGTAAAGTGCTGCGGAATATGTTGGCGCTATAGAAATAAAATTATTATTATTATTACATTACATTACTGATCATGTACTGATCCTGAGTTACATCCTGTATTATACTCCAGAGCTGCACTCACTATTCTGCTGGTGCAGTCACTGTGTACATACATTACATTACTGATCCTGAGTTACATCCTGTATTATACTCTAGAGCTGCACTCACTATTCTGCTGGTGCAGTCACTGTGTACATACATTGCATTACTGATCCTGTACTGATCCTGAGTTACATCCTGAATTATACTCCAGAGCTGCATTCATTATTCTTCTGGTGCAGTCACTGTGTACATACTGTACATTACATTACTAATCCTGTACTGATCCTGAGTTACATCCTGTATTATACTCCAGAGCAGCACTCACTTTTTGCTGGTGTAGTCACTTTGTACATACATTTCATCCATTGCAAGTTTATGCTTAAAACATACAACTCTGCCTTCACCTCTTCAAACAAACCTATTTCAACACCCTCATCACCTCACTATCCAATAACCCCAACGTCTCTTTGACACTTTTCACTCCCTTCTCAACCCAAAAGTGCAGGCTCCAACCACGGATCTCCTCGCTGACGATTCGACATTTATTTCAAAGAAAAAATTGACCGTATCCTACAGGAAATTATCTCCCAATCCCTCATACCATGCACTGTCCTCCTCCCCCACTGCATCTAGCTCACTCTCTGATTTTGAAACAGTCACAGAAGAAGAAGTAATCAGGCTCCTTGCATCTTCTCGCCCTACCACTTGCACCAGTGACCCCATTCCGTCACATCTCCTCCATCCCTTCCCTGCTGTCACCTCTCACCTAACAAAAATATTTAACCTCTCGCTTTCTTCCAGTATCTTTCCCTCCTCATTTAAGCATGCCATCATACAGCCATTACTTAAAAAACCATCCCTCGATCAAAACTGTGCCGCTAACTATAGACCTGTCTCTAATCTTCCCTTCATCTCTCTAAACTCCTGGAACGCCTGGTCCACACCTGTCTTATCTGCTATCTCTCAGATAACTCTCTTCTCGACCCTCTTCAATCTGGTTTCCGCTCTTTACACTCTACTGAAACTGCCCTCACTAAAGTCTTTAATGATCTACTAACTGCTAAATCTAATGGTCACTACTCCATGCTAATTCTCTTGGATCTCTCCGCAGCATTCGACACTGTGGACCATCATCTCCTCCTCACTATGCTACACTCCATCGGCCTCAAGGACACGGTTCTCTCCTGGTTCTCCTCCTATCTCTCTGACCGTTCCTTCACTGTATCTTTTGCTGGTTCCTCCTCCTCTCATCTTCCACTTACTGTTGGGGTTCCTTAAGGATCAGTCCTAGGCCCCCTCCTCTTCTCCTTGTATACCGCCCCTATTGGACAAACAATCAGTAGATTTGGTTTCCAGTACCATCTCTATGCTGACACCCAATTATACACTTCTTCTCCCGATATCACGCCTGCCTTTTTAGAAAACACCAGTGATTGTCTTACTGCTGTCTCCAACATCATGTCATCCATCTATCTCAAACTGAACATGTCAAAACGGAATTCCTTGTGTTTCCTCCCTCTACTAACCTACCTTTGCCCGACATTGCCATCTCCGTGTGTGGTTCCACCATTACTCCCCAGCAACATGCCCGCTGTCTTGGGGTCATACTTGATTCCAAGCTTTCATTCACCCCCCACATCCGATCACTGGCTCGCTCTTGTTATCTCCACCTCAAAAACATCTCTAGAATTCGACCTTTTCTTACTTTCGACTCTGCAAAAACCCTTACTGTTTCTCTTATTCATTCTCGTCTGGACTATTGTAACTCTCTACTAATCGATCTCCCTCTTACCAAACCCTCCCCTCTCCAATCTGTCATGAATGCTGCAGCCAGAATCATATTCCTCACCAATCATTACACCGATGCCTCTACCTTGTGCCAGTCATTACACTGGTTACCCATCCACTACATAATCCAATACAAACTTATTACCCTCACCCACAAAACACTCCATGTCTCAGCACCACCCTACATCTCCTCCCTTGTCTCAGCCTACCATGCTACCCATGCCCTCCTTTCTGCTAATGACCTGAGGTTAGCATCCTCAATAATCAGAACCTCCCACTCCAGTCTCCAAGACTTTTCACGAGCTGCGCCAATTCTTTGGAATGCACTACCCAGGTTAATACGATTAATCCCCAATTCCCACATTTTTAAGCGTACCCTAAAAATGCATTAGTTCAGACTGGCCTACCGCCTCAACGCATTAACCTAACTATCTCTCTTGGCCCATTCAAAAAATTTTTTACCATAATCAGGTACCTCGTATTATGTTCTCACCCACTTTATGCATTTAATAGCCCTCTGTGTCTGTACTGTTACATACTTTGGCTGTTAACTGGTTCATGCAGAATTACATGAACACCCGATTTTACACTATGGCTGGTCTGAACAATGAAAGCTATTGTTACCATTTACCTTTCATGTCTCCCCTTTTTCCTCATAGATTGTAAGCTTGCGAGCAGGGCCCTCATTCCTTTTGGTATCTACTTTCATCTGTGTTTATTGTTATGCTGTAATGTCTATTATCTGTACAAGTCCCCTCTATAATGTAAAGTGCTGCGGAATATGTTGGCGCTATAGAAATAAAATTATTATTATTATTACATTACATTACTGATCATGTACTGATCCTGAGTTACATCCTGTATTATACTCCAGAGCTGCACTCACTATTCTGCTGGTGCAGTCACTGTGTACATACATTACATTACTGATACTGAGTTACATCCTGTATTATACTCTAGAGCTGCACTCACTATTCTGCTGGTGCAGTCACTGTGTACATACATTGCATTACTGATCCTGTACTGATCCTGAGTTACATCCTGAATTATACTCCAGAGCTGCATTCATTATTCTTCTGGTGCAGTCACTGTGTACATACTGTACATTACATTACTAATCCTGTACTGATCCTGAGTTACATCCTGTATTATACTCCAGAGCTGCACTCACTATTCTCCTAATGCATTCACTGTGTACATACATTGCATTACTGATCCTGTACTGATCCTGAGTTACATCCTGAATTATACTCAGAGCTGCATTCATTATTCTTCTGGTGCAGTCACTGTGTACATACTGTACATTACATTACTAATCCTGTACTGATCCTGAGTTACATCCTGTATTATACTCCAGAGCAGCACTCACTATTTTGCTGGTGTAGTCACTTTGTACATACATTTCATCCATTGCAAGTTTATGCTTAAAACATACAACTCTGCCCTTCACCTCTTCAAAGAAACCTATTTCAACACCCTCATCACCTCACTATCCAATAACCCCAAACGTCTCTTTGACACTTTTTCACTCCCTTCTCAACCCAAAAGTGCAGGCTCCAACCACGGATCTCCTCGCTGACGATTCGGCCATTTATTTCAAAGAAAAAATTGACCGTATCCTACAGGAAATTATCCCCCAATCCCTCTTTACCATGCACTGTCCTCCCTCCCCCACTGCATCTAGCTCACTCTCTGATTTTGAACCAGTCACAGAAGAAGAAGTAATCAGGCTCCTTGCATCTTCTCGCCCTACCACTTGCACCAGTGACCCCATTCCGTCACATCTCCTCCAGTCCCTTCCCCTGCTGTCACCTCTCACCTAACAAAAATATTTAACCTCTCGCTTTCTTCCAGTATCTTTCCCTCCTCATTTAAGCATGCCATCATACAGCCATTACTTAAAAAACCATCCCTCGATCAAAACTGTGCCGCTAACTATAGACTGTCTCTAATCTTCCCTTCATCTCTCTAAAACTCCTGGAACGCCTGGTCCACACTGTCTTATCTGCTATCTCTCTGATAACTCTCTTCTCGACCCTCTTCAATCTGGTTTCCGCTCTTTACACTCTACTGAAACTGCCCTCACTAAAGTCTTTAATGATCTACTAACTGCTAAATCTAATGGTCACTACTCCATGCTAATTCTCTTGGATCTCTCCGCAGCATTCGACACTGTGGATCATCATCTCCTCCTCACTATGCTACACTCCATCGGCCTCAAGGACACGGTTCTCTCCTGGTTCTCCTCCTATCTCTCTGACCGTTCCTTCACTGTATTTTTGCTGGTTCCTCCTCCTCTCATCTTCCACTTACTGTTGGGGTTCCTTAAGGATCAGTCCTAGGCCCCCCCCTCTTCTCCTTGTATACCGCCCCTATTGGACAAACAATCAGTAGATTTGGTTTCCAGTACCATCTCTATGCTGACACCCAATTATACACTTCTTCTCCGATATCACGCCTGCCTTTTTAGAAAACACCAGTGATTGTCTTACTGCTGTCTCCAACATCATGTCATCCATCTATCTCAAACTGAACATGTCAAAAAGGGAATTCCTTGTGTTTCCTCCCTCTACTAACCTACCTTTGCCCGACATTGCCATCTCCGTGTGTGATTCCACCATTACTCCCCAGCAACATGCCCGCTGTCTTGGGGTCATACTTGTTTCCCAAGCTTTCATTCACCCCCACATCCGATCACTGGCTCGCTCTTGTTATCTCCACCTCAAAAACATCTCTAGAATTCGACCTTTTCTTACTTTCGACTCTGCAAAAACCCTTACTGTTTCTCTTATTCATTCTCGTCTGGACTATTGTAACTCTCTACTAATCGATCTCCCTCTTACCAAACCCTCCCCTCTCCAATCTGTCATGAATGCTGCAGCCAGAAATCATATTCCTCACCAATCATTACACCGATGCCTCTACCTTGTGCCAGTCATTACACTGGTTACCCATCCACTACATAATCCAATACAAACTTATTACCTCACCCACAAAACACTCCATGTCTCAGCACCACCCTACATCTCCTCCCTTGTCTCGCCTACCATGCTACCCATGCCCTCCTTTCTGCTAATGACCTGAGGTTAGCATCCTCAATAATCAGAACCTCCCACTCCAGTCCTCCAAGACTTTTCACGAGCTGCGCCAATTCTTTGGAATGCACTACCCAGGTTAATACGATTAATCCCCAATTCCCCCATTTTTAAGCGTACCCTAAAAATGCATTAGTTCAGACTGGCCTACCGCCTCAACGCATTAACCTAACTATCTCTCTTGGCCCATTCAAAAAATTTTTTTTACCATAATCAGGTACTCGTATTATGTTCTCACCCACTTTATGCATTTAATAGCCCTCTGTATCTGTACTGTTACATACTTTGGCTGTTAATGGTTCATGCAGAATTACATGAACACCCGATTCTTACACTATGCTGGTCTGAACAATGAAAGCTATTGTTACCATTTACCTTTCATGTCTCCCTTTTTCCTCATGATTGTAAGCTTGCGAGCAGGGCCTCATTCCTTTTGGTATCTACTTTCATCTGTGTTTATTGTTATGCTGTAATGTCTATTATCTGTACAGTCCCCTCTATAATGTAAAGTGCTGCGGAATATGTTGGCGCTATAGAAATAAAATTATTATTATTATTACATTACATTACTGATCATGTACTGATCCTGAGTTACATCCTGTATTATACTCCAGAGCTGCACTCACTATTCTGGTGCAGTCATTGTGTACATACATTACTGATCCTGAGTTATATCCTGTATTATACTCCAGAGCTGCACTCACTATTCTCCTGGAGCAGTCATTGTGTACATACATTCATTACTGATCCTGAGTTACATCTGTATTATACTCCAGAGATGCACTCACTATTCGCTGGTGCAGTCACTGTGTACATACATTACATTACTGATCCTGAGTTATATCCTGTATTATACCCAGAGCTGCACTCACTATTCTGCTGGTGCAGTCACTGTGTACATACATTACAATTTCTGAGCCTGAGTTACATCCTGTATTATACTCCAGAGCTGTACTCACTATTCTGCTGGTGCAGTCATTGTGTACATACATTACATTACTGATCCTGAGTTTTCATCCTGTATTATACTCCAGAGATGCACTCACTATTTGCTGGTGCAGTCACTGTGTAATACATTACATTACATGATCCTGAGTTATATCCTGTATTATACTCCAGAGCTGCACTCATGTTCTCCTGAAGCAGTCATTGTGTACATACATTACTTATCCTGAGTTACATTCTGTAGATCTTTTATTTAAAATTGAATAACATAACAATTATAATAACAGAAACATAAACTAGAATATCAGCCAGAAAATAATCTGTATACTGAACACTGGTCTAGCAGCTCATTATCTCCTCACACAATACTATACATATATACAGAATAATAACTAATAATAAACTTACACCTTCTGGTCCAATTACCAAACAAAATAATAACAAACAATAAAATAAACAAAAGCCGACAATAACCCCTTAGTGACAGAGCCAATTTGCAGCTTAGTGACTGGGCCAATTTTTACAATTCTGACCAGTGTCAATTTATGAGGTACTCTGGAATGCTTTAATGAATCCAGCTGATTTTGAGTTTGTTTTT
Source organism: Oophaga sylvatica (assembly GCA_033576555.1). Lineage (NCBI taxonomy): Eukaryota > Metazoa > Chordata > Amphibia > Anura > Dendrobatidae > Oophaga > Oophaga sylvatica. Next base: position 89,996 of record JARQOD010001591.1, read on the forward strand.
TCATGACATATTGTACCTCACGTTTTTGGGTTAATTTTTCTTTATATGACTTGCGTATAATTATGAAAAAAATGGAAATATGGCGAAAATTTTGAAAATTTAGCAGTTTTCAACTTTAAATTTTCATGCCCTTAAATCGGAGAGATATGTCACACAAATTTCTAATAAATTAACATTTCCCACATGTCTACTTTACATCAGCACAATTTTGGGAACAAAATTTGTTTGTGTTACGAAGTTATAAGGGTTAAAATTTGACCAGCGATTTCTCATTTTACAGCACCATTTTTTTTTAGGGACCACATCACATTTGAAGTACTTTGAGGGGTCTATATGATAGAAAATACCCAAAAGTGACACCATTCTAAAACTGCACCCCTCAAGGTGCTCAAAACCACATTCAAGAAGTTTATTAACCCTTTACGTGCTTCACAGGATTTGAAGAAAACGTGGAAGTGTTAAAAGAAAAAATGAACCACATAATTTGTTGTGCAATTTCTCCTGAATACGCCGATACCCCATATGTGGCGGTAAACCATTTTTGGGCGCACGGGCAGAGGTCGAAAGGGGAAGGAGCGCCGTTAAATTTTTCAACGCAGAATTGGCTGGACGCCATGTTGTGTTTGGAGAGCCCCTGATGTGCCTAAAACAGTGGAAACCCCCAAACAAGTGACCCCATTTTGGAAACTAGACCCCTTAAGGAACTTATCTAGATGTGTGGTGAGCACTTTAAACCTCCAAGTGCTTCACAAAATTTATAACGTAGAGCCATGAAATTAAAAAATCATTTTTTTCCTCAAAAATGATTTTTTAGCCCGCTTTTTTTTTATTTTCCCAAGGTAACAGGAGAAATTGGACCCCAAAAGTTGTTGTGCAATTTTTCCTGAGTACGCTGATACCTATATTTTGGGGTAAACCACTGTTTGGGGCCGCCGGCAGAGCTCGTGAGGGAAGGAGCGCCGTTTGACTTTTTCAAACCAAAATTGGCTGGAATTGAGGTTGGACGCCATGTCGCGTTTGGAGAGCGCCTGATGTGCCTAAACAGTGGAAATTCCACACAAATGACTCCATTTTGGAAACTAAACCCCCTAAGGAACTCATCTAGATCTGTTGTGAGCACTTTGAACCCCCAAGTGCTTCACACAAGTTTATAATACCCGGGCAAAGAAAATAAAAAAATCCTATTTTTTTCCCACAAAATTATTTAGTCACCATATTTTTATTTTCCCAAGGGTAACAGGAGGAAATTGGACCCCAAAAGTTGTTGCGAAATTTTTCCTGAGTACGCTGATACCGCTATGTTGGGGTAAACCCATGTTTGGGTGCACGGCAGGGCTCGAAGGAGGGAGCACCATTTGAATATTTGAACGCCACGTCCTGTTTGGAGACCCCCTGATGTGCCTAAATAGTGGAAACCCCCAATTTTAGCTCCAACCCTAACCCCAACACACCCCTAACCTTAATCCCAACCCTAATCCTAATCCCAACCATAATTCCAACCCTAATTGTAACCTAGCCCTAATTGTAACCCTAACCGTAACCTAATCCTAACCCTATTGTAACCCTAACCCTAATTGTAACCCTAACCTAATCCTAACCCTAATTGAAAATTGAAAATTAATACAATTTTTTTATTTTATTTATGTCCCTAACTAAGGTGGTGATAAGGGGGGGTTTATTTACTATTTTTTTTATTTGATCACTGTGAAGCGTTTATCACAGTGATCAAAATGTACTTTCACAGAATGAATGAATCTGCCAGGCCCGCCATTTTCTTTTACAGGAAGACGCTGGGAGCCTGGGAGCTGCGGGAGGACAGGGGGGGAAACGGGAGGTACCGGGGGTCGGGGCTCCCGGGGACCCTATTTCTCTCCCCATGATGTGCGATGACATCAGAGGGGAGAGAAATTACATGCAGGAATTTGCAGCTTTTTTTTTTTTTGCATCGCCGTTATATGGTTAATAACGGCGATGCAAAAGCGGGGACTGCGGGGACCCGAATTGGTTCTCTGGGGTCTCGGCACCAGGGGTAAAAATCCGACCTGGGGTCTTGGCTACCAGGGGAGAAAATCCGACTCGGCCGCACTGCGCATGCGCCCCCGTTTTCTTGCCAGAAGACGCGGGCACTTGGAGACATGGGGGGACACCGGGAGGCCGGGGACAATCAGGGGTCCCCCGGGGCCAATTTCTTCCCCTCTGATGTGCGATCACATCAGAGGAGAGAGAAATTAAATGGAGAATCGCGATTTTTTTTTTGCGGCGCCGTTTTGGGTTTAAAAAACGGCGTCCAAAAGCGGGGTCGGTCAAAACTGACCCGAAATGTTCTTGGGGTCCGGCTACGCCAGGTAGTCAAGACCCCGGAGAAAATCCACTCTGGGGGGCGCAAATACTTTTCCACAGTGCCGTTAATTAAAGGCACTTGGTTTTAAGTCCTTATACCGGTTTTAAAAGGCGTATAGCGGTTGTTAAGGGGTTAATATATAATAAGACTTTTTTTTAATAACACTAGTTCCAAAATTATGCAATTAATTTTTCTTGATTTTCCTAAGTGGGCGGTGCAAATGACGTCGTCCCAAAAAAAATCATCACCAGTTAGAGTATACATCAAATTTTATTGAAGAAACCTCCCAATGTAACATATAATTCCAAAATGGAAAAAAATCATAATGCACTGTCCAAATTATTAGGCACAGTAAATTTCTGAAATTTGATCTGTTTTAAAGAAAGAAAATGCTCATTTGGGAATTTGCACATTAGGAGGTCACATATGAACAAAAAAATTTAACTCCAAAAATCCTAACAGGCCAAGATACATGTTAACATAGGAACCCTTCTTTTTATATCACCTTCACAATTTTGCATCCATTGAACTTGTGAGTTTTTTTTGGGGAGTTTTCTGCTTGATTTCTTGGATGAAGTCAGAATAGCCTCCCAGAGCTCGGTTTTGATGTGTCTGCCTCCCTCTTTCTCAGATCTTTTGTTGATGAACTTAAAAGGTTCTCTATAGGGTTGAGGTCAGGGGAGTTTATCTCCTTCTATGCCTAGCAGCCAATGAACCAAGGTATTCTTTGCAGCTGAAGGTGCAAGTTAGAATGAAGATGTTTTTTCTCCCTGAAGAACGTTTCTGCTTTTTATACCATGCAAGAAAGTTGCAGTCGAAACTCTATATACTTTGCAGAGGGTCTTTCCCAAACCTTCGAACCTTAAAGGCCCCTACAGTTGTTTTCCCATTTTTCCGGCCCAAATCATGACTCCTCCACCCTCCTTGCTAACTTAGAGCCTTGTTGGGGACATGGTGGCCATCCACCAACCATCCACACTCCACCCCATCTGGACCATCCGGGTTGCTCAACCTCTCAGTAAACAAACTTTTGAAAATTAGTTTCTGTATGTCTGGGCCCACTGCAACCGTTTTTGCTTGTGAGCACTGTTTTAGGTGTGGCCGAATAGTAGGTTTATGCACCCAGCAAAGCCTTAGAAGGATCCTCCCTTGAGGTTCAAGGGACCCAGAGGCACCGCAGTTCAAAATCTGTTTGCTGGTTTGTTGGCTTTGTGCACTGCTCTTTAATCCGATGAACTTTTCCTGGAAGAAACCTTCCCATTCTTCTTTACATCACAAACACTTTTTGTGTCAAATCAGCCACAAACTCTTTAACAGTAGAATCAAGCTTAATTTTCGGGAAATACTAATGTTTTATCCCTTGACCAAGCATTGCCTATTTATGCTTTTCAGACGGATATCCTTTTTCTTTCAATATTTCTTGCAAACTCTGGCCTGCTTAATAGTGTGGAACTCCATTTTCCTTTTATTGGGCTCCATGGCAAACTAATTTCACAGGTTCTGAGATTGATTTCGTGATCCAAAGAACCTGAGACACAATACCAAATGGGTTTCATTTCAAAAAAAAACAAAAAACGCTATGACATTAAAACCAATTTGCATAATAATTTGGAAAATAGTGTATATACAGTATATATTAAAACCCCTAAACAGGCAAATTACAAAGACTAAATTAAACACCCCACATTCGCCCACCATTCCAAACCCCCCACTGCCTGAAAGCTGGTCCGCTCCAGCCTCATCCATGTCCAATGTCCATGGGCCCCAATCAGGCAGGACGGTTTCCCCCAAACCCCCAGTGTCCTATGTTCCACAAGATAAACCCACCTCACTCCTTTTCCCACCACCCAACCTAACACCCAAATCTATTCCCTTATACAATATTACAGAAACAAAACTACAATAACCACAAATCATAAAGCCCAAGTTCGGTTGCCTCAGAAAACCTGTATACCAATCACAAAAAAATCTACGTGTCAGCAGCAGCCCACCACCAGGAAGGGATGACCAGCTAGGATACATTAAAAGAAAAGCCCCTCCAGAGGGAGCGGCCCACGGTGCCCTCCTCATACCCAGAGGTGCACCTTCCCTGGTCATAGTTGGTCCAAAAACATCGTCCACTGGGATTTTTCTGTTGCGTCTTACAAGCACCGTGCTTCTGTGTGATACCTAACCACTAGAGATGAGCGCTTTGTCTTTTTTGGGTGGTCTGTTTCGTGAAACTGACTTTCTCAAAATTCGGTCGAACGAAATAGGCCGTATTGGGAAAGGCGGAGGTCCAATGAAGACAAACCAATGCAAGTCAATGGGGAAAAAATCGGCAGGGATGGAGGACAGTAAACACACCTACTCCCATTTCAATGCCAACAACATCAATTTATTACTTAAGCTTGTAACCTTAATTTTACTTTAATATAGTTACAATTAAAAAATGGGGTTATTTGGCTAAATTGTGGGGGGGTGTAGAG
>JARQOD010001592.1:0-94790 GCA_033576555.1 Oophaga sylvatica
GGAGGAATTTGCTTCTGAGTTTCGTAGATGGGCCACGGATACTCAGTGGAATGACCCAGCTCTTAGGAGCCAGTTTTGTCATGGGCTTTCTGACAAATTAAAAGACGTTTTGGCTCAGTATGAGTCTCCTCCTTCTCTGGAGGCTGCTATGGCCCTAGCTATCCGTACTGATAGACGGTTTCGGGAGAGGGGTGAGGTAACTCCACTCCCTGTTGTTTCTTCACCTACTACTAAAGTCCCTTATGTTGAGGTTCCCCTTGTCTGTTCGGATGAGCCTATGCAGTTGGGAGGGACATCTTTTCGCAGTAGGGGATTGGCGGCACGCCGCAGGACTAGAAGGTGTTTTTTCTGCGGGAAAGAGGGACATTTTGTTGGAGATTGTCCATCCCGTGTCTTGTTAAGTAAAAAGTCGCTGGAAAACTGCTAATCCCAGGTTGTGTGGTGGACGACAACCTGGGAGTATGTATTTCATCCGCCGGTTCTTCTCAGTTCCTTGTACCAGTGGAGGTGGTGGTTGGTACTAGAGTGAAGAGATTGTCTGTTCTTCTGGATAGTGGTTCTGGGGCTAATCTGGTTGATGCTCAGTTTGCTCAGGCTCAAGGTATGCATCTGAGTGAATTGGTCAAACCGATCCCTATTTTCTCCATTGACGCCAGGCCTCTCGGCCAAGGTAGCTTTGTTCATGAGGTTCATAACATTGACCTTCGGATAGGGGCAATACATAGGGAACAATTATCTTGTTATGTGTTGGAGGGTCTACCTACTCCCATTGTGTTGGGACTTCCTTGGCTGGTTAAACATAACCCTGTGATTAATTGGCAGTCCAGAGAGATAAGCCAATGGGGTGAGTTTTGCAAAAGCAACTGCATGAACACAGTCATCAGTGCGGTCGTGCCTAGTACATTGCCTCCTTTTTTGGAGGATTTTGGGGATGTTTTCTCTGAGGAGGGGTGTCGGGAGTTGCCTCCTCATCGCGTGTATGACTGCTCTATTAATCTACTTCCTGATGCTAAGTTGCCTAAAGCTAGGTTGTATAATCTTTCTGGTCCTGAAAGACAGGCTATGAAAGATTATATTTCTGAAAGTCTGGCCAAAGGGCATATTAGACCTTCATCTTCCCCTGTGGCCGCGGGGTTCTTCTTTGTGAAGAAAAAAGATGGAGGCCTACGCCCTTGCTTGGATTTCCGCGAACTTAATCGGATTACTGTTCGAGATCCGTATCCACTTCCTCTTATTCCTGATCTCTTCAATCAAATTGTTGGCGCCAAATGGTTCTCTAAATTGGATCTCAGGGGGGCGTATAATCTGATTAGGATAAAAGAGGGGGATGAGTGGAAAACGGCGTTTAACACGCCGGAGGGACATTATGAAAACCTGGTCATGCCTTTTGGTCTGACTACTGCTCCAGCAGTATTCCAACATTTTGTTAATGACATTTTTCGTCACCTTGTGGGGTGTTTGTGGTCGTATATTTGGATGACATTTTAATTTACTCGCCAGATCTTGTGTCTCACCAGGAGCATGTGAGACAGGTGTTGCAGATCTTGCGAGACAATAAACTATACGCCAAACTGGAGAAGTGTGTTTTTGCCGTACAGGAACTTCAGTTTTTGGGTTTTTTGGTGTCAGCCTCCGGTTTCCGGATGGACCCTGAAAAGGTGAGAGCAGTGCTTGAATGGGATCTGCCAGGGGATCTTAAGGCTCTGCAGCGTTTTTTGGGGTTTGCTAATTACTACCGGAAATTTATTTGTAATTTCTCGTCTGTCGTCAAACCTCTCACTAAATAAGGAAATCAACCGCACTCAATATTTCATGCAAAGAAAAATATCCATTTATTGTATGCACACACACCATAAGGTTTCAGTAGACATGTGGTTTAGAAAAATGACGGACGATACTGTTGGAGTTAACGTTTCGACCAAAAATTGGTCTTTTTCAAAACTCACTGTGAAACAAATGCAGACAAAGTAAGACAAGTGCTGTACAACAGAGTAAAATATACATATAAAGACCAAAAACAAGAAAAAATAAATACGTTTGTCAACATCAAATAATGTAAAAAACATCTGAGCACAACATTATTGTCAATGTATAGGGATATTATATGCAGGAGCAGCAGAATTGTGTCCCATAGTGGTAACAGATACAAACAGCGTCCCCACAAAGGTGTATAGAGATGAAACTGAAACATTCTTTAGAAAACAAAATGAAATCAAAATATATCAGACATATAATCCTCTTGTAATATTAGTATCATAAATGGATGTAATCATTAATCGTCATTAATTTAGAAAGTATAGTATTGCATCCTTGCTAGAAATCTCTATAAGTAAGGTGGCTTACTAGAGGCCATATAAAGTGATCAAAGTTGTCATAAATTTCATAGGTACCAACAGTATTGTTCTAAACAGTACCATGTATAAATATCTATCTCTATAGATGAGGTATTTAGTAAGTATGCAAAGAAATCAGTAAATCCCTATAAGTAGGGTAACTCACTAAAGGCCATATAAAGTAATTCATGTCATAGATTACATAGGCACCAACGGTATTATTTTACATAGTACCATGAAAATGAGGTAGTTAGTAAATATGCATAGAAGCCATTAACCCCTTCCCGACCCATGACGCCGACGTCGGCGTCATGAAAACCTGTGCCATCCCGACCCATGACGCCGACGTAGGCGTCATGCTATAAATCATGTTACTGCGGGTCGGGGGTCCGGGGTCACTGAAAGGTCACCCGACCCGCAGTAACAGGACCCTTACTGCATCACCACAGGGGGGTTGGCTTAACCCCCACGTGGCCACGATCGCTCTGATTGGCTGTTAAAAGTGAAACTGCCAATCAGAGCGATTTGTAATATTTCACCAATGAAACTGGTGAAATATTACAATCCAGCCATGGCCGATGCTGCAATAGCATCTGCCATGGCTGGAGACCGCGATCAGACCCCCCCACACCATGTCACGGCGGTGATCGGCCGCCGCCATCGAAAGATGGCAGCGATCGGTCACCGCCGTCGCTGTCTGCTCCCCTGCTCCTGCGATCACCCCCTCTCACCTTCCGATCCCCCCCCCTCACCTTCCGACGTCCCCTACTCACCTCTCCCGGTCCACCGATGTCCCTGGATCCGTCCCGGCGGCTGCCCGGGATTCTTCATGGGCGCCGCCATCTTGGAAAATGGCGGGCGCATGCACAGTGCGCCCGCCGGCCGGCGCATGCGCAGTGCGCCCTCCATTGTAAAAAAAATTATTTTGATCACTGTGATAAACTGTCACAGTGATCAAAATAAAAAAAAAGTAAATGAACCCCCCCCGTCATAGGTAGGGACAAATAATAAAAAAAATATTTTTTTTTTTTTTCCTAGCGGATTTTGCTGCTGATCCGCAGCTGATTTCGCTGCGGATCGCGCGGCGGATATCCGCGGCGGGATCCGCGGCGGATCCGCGGCGGATTTCGCTGCTGATCCGCGTGCGGATCCGCGGCTGATTTCGCGCTGATCTGCGCGGATTTCGCTGCGGATCCGCGGCAGATTTCGCTGCGGATCCGCGGCGGATTTCGCTGCGGATCCGCGGCTGATTTTGCTGCGGATCCGCGGCTGATTTCGCTGCGGATCCACGGCTGATTTCGCTGCTGATCCGCGGCGGATTTCGCTGCTGATCCGCAACTGATTTTGCTGCTGATTCGCGGCGGATCCGCGCGGATTTCGCTGCGGATCCGCTACTGATTTCGCTGCAGATCCGCGACTGATTTCGCTGCGGATCCGCGACTGATTTCGCTGCGGATCCACGGCTGATTTCGCTGCTGATCCGCGGCGGATTTTGCTGCTGATCCGCAACTGATTTTGCTGCTGATTCGCGGCGGATTTCGCTGCTGATCCGCGGCGGATTTCGCTGCGGATCCGCGACTGATTTCGCTGCGGATCCGCGACTGATTTCGCTGCGGATCCGCGGCGGATTTCGCTGCTGATCCGCGGCTGATTTTGCTGCTGATCCGCAACTGATTTTGCTGCTGATTCGCTGCGGATCCGCGGCGGATTTCGCTGCTGATTCACGGCGGATTTCGCTGCTGATTCGCGGCTGATTTCGCTGCTGATCCGCGGCTGATTTCGCTGCTGATCCGCGGCTGATTTCGCTGCTGATCCGCGGCTGATTTCGCTGCTGATCTGCGGCGGATTTCGCTGCTGATCGACTGCGGATTCGCTGCTGATCCGCGGCGGATTTCGCCGCTGATCCGCGGCGGATTTCGCCGCTGATCCACGGCTGATTTCGCTGCTGATCCGCGCGGATTTTGCTGCTGATCCGCGGCGGATTTTGCTGCTGATCCGTGGCGGATTTTGTTGCTGATCCGCGACTGATTTTGCTGCGGATCCGCGGCTGATTATCTGCTGATTCATCTGCGCTAGCGGGTATAGCATAACGCGATCGCGTTATGCTATACCGTTACCAGCCGGTTAACGCTACTGTTGAACGGGCTGGTAAAACACAATATGAACCCAGCCTTAGGGTTAGAACTAGGGTTAGGGTTAGCATTAGGGTTAAGGTTAGAATTACGGTTAGGGTTGGAATTTGAGTTAGGGTTGGAATTAGGGTTAGGGTTGGAATTAGGGTTAGGCTTGTAGTTAGGTTTATGGTTAGAGTTGGGATTAGGGTTAGGGGTGTGTTGGGGTTAGGGTTATGATTAGGGTTTGTATTAGGGTTAGGTGTGTGTAGGGGTTAGGGTTGGGGTTAGGGGTGTGTTGGGGTTAGTGTTGGAGTTAGAATTGAGGGGTTTCCACTATTTAGGCACATCAGGGGGTCTCCATACGCGACATGGCGCCACCATTGATTCCTGCAAATTTTGCGTTCAAAAAGTCAAACAGTGCTCGCTTTATTCCAAGCCCCGACGTATGCCCAAACAGTGGTTTATCCCCACATATGAGGTATCAGCGTACTCGGAAAAATTGCACAACAACTTTGGGGGTTCTAATTTCTCCTGTTAACATTGGGAAAAAAAATTGGGGACTAAAAATTGTTTTTGTGGAAAAAAAATGATTTTATATTTTCACGGCTCTGCGTTATAAACTTCTGTGAAGGACTTGGAGATTCAAAGTGCTTATCACACATCTATAGGAGTTCCTTGGGGGATCTAGTTTCCAAAATGGGGTCACTTGTGGGGAGTTTCTACTGTTTAGGCACATCAGGGACTCTGCAAACGTAACATGACGCCCGAAGACCATTCCATCAAGTGGGCATTTCAAAACGTCACCACATCCCTTCCGAGCCCTGACGTGTGCCCAAACAGTGGTTCCCCCCCACATATGGGGTACTAGCGTACTCAGGACAAACTGGACAACAACTTTTGGGGTCCAATTTCTCCTGTAACCATTGTGAAAATAAAAAATAGTGGGCTAAAAAATCATTTTTTGAGAAAAAAATTATTTTTTATTTTCACGGCTCTGCGTTATAAACTTCTGTGAAGCACCTGGGGGTTCAAAGTTCTCACTATGCATCTAGATAAGTTCCTTAGGGCGTCTAGTTTCCAAAATGGGGTCAAGCATATTTTCCATTCAAAAAGTCAAATGGCGCTCCTTCCCTTCTGAGCCCTGCCGTGCGCCCAAACAGTGGTTTATGACCACATATGAGGTATCTGTGTACTCAGGAGAAATTGCCCAACAAATTTTAGGATCCAATTTATACTGTTGCCCATGTGAAAATGAAAAAAACTGAGGCTAAAAGAAAATTTTTGTGAAAAAAAAGTACTTTCTTTTTTTTACGGATCAATTTGTGAAGCAACTGGGGGTTCAAAGTGCTCACTATGCATCTAGATAAGTTCCTTAGGGGGTCTAGTTTCCAAAATGGGGTCACTTGTGGGGGAGCTCCAATGTTTAGGCACACAGGGACTCTCCAAATGCGACATGGCAACCGCTAAATATTCCAGCATATTTTCTATTCAAAAAGTCAAATGGCGCTCCTTCCCTTCTGAGCCCTGCCGTGCGCCCAAACAGTGGTTTATGACCACATATGAGGTATCTGTGTACTCAAGAGAAATTGCCCAACAAATTTTAGGATCCAATTTATACTGTTGCCCATGTGAAAATGAAAAAAACTGAGGCTAAAAGAAAATTTTTGTGAAAAAAAAGTACTTTCTTTTTTTTACAGATCAATTTGTGAAGCACCTTGGGGTTCAAAGTGATCACTATGCATCTAGATAAGTTCCTTAGGAGGTCTAGTTTCCAAAATGGGGTCACTTGTTGGGGAGCTCCAATGTATAGGCACACAGGGACTCTCCAAATGTGACATGGCAACCGCTAAATATTCCAGCATATTTTCTATTCAAAAAGTCAAATGGCGCTCCTTCCCTTCTGAGCCCTGCTGTGCGCCCATACAGTGGTTTATGACCACATATGAGGTATCTGTGTACTCAGGAGAAATTGCCCAACAAATTTTAGGATCCATTTTATCCTGATGCCCATGTAAAAATGAAAAAATTGATGCTAAAAGAAAATTTTTGTTGGAAAAATTAAAATGTCCATTTTTTCCTTCCACGTTGCTTTAGTTCCTGTGAAGCACCTGAAGGGTTAATAATCTTCTTGAATGTAGTTTTGAGTAGCTTGAGGGGTGCAGTTTTTATAAAGGTGTCACTTTTGGGTATTTTCTGCCATATAGACCCCTCAAAGTGACTTCAAATGTGAGGTGGTCCCTAAAAAAAATGGTTTTGTAAATTTTGATGTAAAAAGGAGAAATCGCTGGTCAACTTTTAACCCTTATAACTTCCTAACAAAAAAAAATGTTGTTCCCAAAATTGTGCTGATGTAAAGTAGACATGTGGGAAATGTTATTTATTAACTATTTTGTGCCACATAACTCTCTGGTTTAACAGAATAAAAATTAAAAATTTGAAAATTACAAAATTTTCAGAATTTTCGCCAAATTTCAATTTTTTTCACAAATAAACGCAAAAATTATCGACCTTAATTTACCACTAACATGAAGCCCAATATGTCACGAAAAAACAATCTCAGAATCGCTAGGATCCGTTGAAGCGTTCCTGAGTTATTACCTCATAAAGGGACACTGGTCAGAATTGCAAAAAATGTCAAGGTCTTTAAGGTCAAAATAGGCTGGGTCATGAAGGGGTTAAATCAGTGGTTTCAAGTGAGAGAAGCAAATATATGATAAAAGTTTCAGGGAGACTGATCCGGACGGTACAAAATGTAACTAACCTTATTAGTAAACAGAGAAGGAGAGATGCAGAGGGCAGGTTCCGTGCACTATATATGGTAGTGGGTAGAGAAAACAATTAGAAAATGCCCTCAGATAACCACATTACAGAGATACAAAAAGTGTTCCAGTGGGTAAAGAAAGCACCAACCTTGAAATGATATAGATGAGGGTATATCCGTCCAGAAATAGAAGGTGTGTGCAGCGTAAGTAAAAGTGGCGCTTTAAGTACCAGCGTCTGGGGTCATTTCCGTATGGAGGAAGTTAGTATGCGGCTGGGGAAGCCTAAAGGAGGCTTGGCACGCAGGAGTGCGTTCCTCCCTAATGCGCATGCGCATGGAGCGAACGTATATAGTGACTTGGTTTTTTTGGATGAGGATGAGGCTTAAGATGCAAATTGCGTCCCAGTTAATAGTGTATGGTGCCGCAGAGACTATGTTGTTTCGTGACCAGAGTGTGAGGCTGGAGATGCTAATTGCGTCTCAGATAATAGCGCATGGGGCCGCGCAGACTATGTATACAATTTAAGAGGCTGGACATGGATAACCAAAGAGAGGGGAAGGGAAACCAAAGAAAGAGTGAAAGTGAACAGAATAAAAAATAATAAACGATAAAGTAACAAGAGAATAGAATTGAAGGCAAGATAAAAGGAGTAGAATAAGATATAGGACTAAAGAGAATGAGACTGAATATGAAAAAATAAAAATCATGAAAGAAAGTAGTAACAATGGAAAAATAAAACAAACGCAAAAATTACAAGGAGTGTGTTAAGCTAAAAGTTGAAAAACTAAAAGAGAATAAAATATGAAAAAAATAAGAATTGAAAATAAAACTGAAAAATAAAACTAAAAAATTAATTGAAATATGGAAAATAGAAAATAAAAAATAAAAAATGAAAAATAAAAAATAAAAATAAAATTGACAGTTGGGAACTAAAAATAAAAATAAAAATAAAAATGAAAAAAAACAAAATGAAACGAGTATGGGATCAAAAAACTTACCCCAGATTGATGTGAAAAAAATTATTTGATGTGTTCTTCATGGGACGTTGTCCCCCTATTAAGGGACCTAAAAACAGACAAGGTTAGAGTACCAATCCAGATCAGAGAGCCCGAAAAAAGGAAGAATGATTATGAAGACATAATATACGTATGCTTAGCAGAAAGTGAAATCCAGTTCCCTATTAAGCCCTTTGGGGGCTAGGGTCTGAAGTGTGTGGATCCAAAAGGATTCACGCTCCTTTAGAAGCTTGATATGGTTACCTCCGCGTCTTGGTTTATCCACTTGTTCAATAATTTGAAAGCGGAGCTGTGATACCGAATGGTTGGCTGTTGAAAAGTGGTGAGGTAAAGGAAGCCATGTTTTGTTTAGTCTGATTGTGGACTTATGGCTTGAAATTCTATCCCTGATGTGTTGCGTGGTCTCGCCAATATATAGGAGGCCGCACGGGCATTTAATTAGATAGATTGCAAAATTAGTGTCACATGTGTAAAATCCTTTGATTTTATACCTTTTCCCTGTGTACGGGTGGAGGATGTCCCAGATTTGATGACATTAGCACAACAGGCACAACCCAAGCATTCGAATGTGCCTGTTCTATGTGTCCCTAAGAATAGTTGTTTTGGTTGTCTTGTAAAGCTACCAATGTCCGCTCGGACTAATAGATCCTTAAAGTTTTTTGGTCTCCTCCTGCACATAAGTGCAGGTAACTGGAAAGATGGAATTTGTGGGTATGAGTTAGATAAGAGAGACCAATGTTTATTAATGGTTTTTGTAAATTATGTTCATCAACGGGTGATGCGTGTGAATAAATGGGACCCGTTCAGGTTTGGATAATCTCTCGAGAGGGGGATTCCATGATAATGCTCTTTGTTTTTCGGACATGAGGATATCGTCTGGATATTTCCTTTCTCTAAATTTTTGAGCCATTTCCTCCAACCGGGTTTCAACCAGTCCTGTATCAGAGACTATTTTCCTGACCCTGTGGAATTGGGAGCGGGGAAGACTTTCTCTGGTTGATTTCGGATGGCAACTTGTAAACAACAAGAGATTGTTGGAGTCTGTAGGCTTAGTATACAAATCAGTATCCAAGCTACCATCCTCCTTCTTAATAACCATGGTATCCAGGAAAGGAATTTTTAATGGATCCCAATTTAGAATAAATTGCAATTCTGGTCTGATTTCATTGATTTGAGTTAGAAAAGTTGTGAGGGTATTGATGGTTCCGTCCCTTAGACAAAAAATGTCGTCTATGTAACGGAGCCAGCATATTGAATGGGATTGGAAAAGGTTGTTGGTGTAGATGTGGAGGTTTTCGAAGGTATCCATATAGAGGTTGGCATAAGCTGGCGCCATGTTAGATCCCATGGCAGTGCCACAGATCTGGTAAAAGAACTGATCACCAAATAGAAAGTAGTTTTCACTGAGAACCAAATTCAAGAGATCCAAGATGAATTGTTGGGACTCCAGACTCAGATTGGAAGAACGAAGGTGAATACTAATGGCCTCTACACCAAGGTCATTTTTCTAAGTGGTCGGACAAAGCTTGCCAAGCCTTTTCCTCTTTAAAAAGATGTTTGGCTTCGGCACCCGTTCTCATCCAACCAGATGTATCTCAGCCGTTCATTGTGGAGGTGGACGCGTCTGACGTAGGAGTGGGTGCTATATTGTCCCAGGGTCCGTCCCCTGGTAAATGGCATCCGTGCGCTTTCTTTTCTAAGAAATTGTCGTCCGCCGAAAGGAATTATGATATCGGCAATAGGGAACTTTTGGCCATTAAATTGGCTTTTGAAGAATGGCGTCACTTTTTGGAGGGGGCAGTCCACCCGGTCACCGTTATTACTGATCACAAGAACCTGCTGTATTTAGAATCCGCTAAGCGTCTGAATTCCAGACAAGCTCGATGGTCGTTGTTTTTTACCAGGTTTAATTTTGTCGTCACTTATCGTCCGGGGTCTAAGAATGTAAAGGCTGATGCCTTGTCTCGCAGTTTCTCAGGGGCCGGGAAAACGGACGACCCGATTCCTATCCTTCAGGAGGGGGTGGTAGTGTCGGCTGTATGTTCTGAGCTTGAGGAGGAGGTGTTAGAGGCTCAGGGGGACGCCCCTGCAGGACCTCCAGGGAGACTGTTTGTCCCGAATCAGTTGAGACAAAAGGTTATTGAGGCACATCATAATTCTGCTTTAGCAGGACATCCAGGGAGTAAGGCTACTTTAGATCTCCTTTCCCGCCGATTTTGGTGGCCTAACGCTAATAAAGATGTTATAACTTTTGTCGCGTCCTGTGGGTTTGTGCTCGCTCTAAAACTCCTCATACCCGTCCGTCTGGGACCCTTTTACCCTTGAAACTTCCGGAGCGTCCATGGACTCATTTATCTATGGACTTCATTACGGACCTTCCTCCGTCGTCTGGGAATACTGTCATACTGGTGGTTGTTGACAGGTTCAGTAAGATGGCACATTTCGTTGCTCTTCCTGCACTCCCTAATGCTAAAACTCTGGCGCAGGTGTTCATTAGGGAGATCGTTAGACTTCATGGGTTGCCTTCTGATGTGGTGTCAGATAGGGGGTCTCAGTTTGTGTCCAAATTTTTGAGGGCATTTTGTTTACGTCGGGGGATGCAATTGTCGTTTTCCTCGGCTTTTCATCCACAGACCAATGGTCAGACAGAGCGTCTGAATCAGAGTTTAGAGACATATCTCCGGTGTTTTGTATCGGAGAACCAGGAGGACTGGTCTTCTTTCTTGCCTCTGGCAGAGTTCGCTCTTAACAACAGGCGGAGCGAGTCCACTGGTAAGTCCCCGTTTTTTGGGGCATATGGTTTTCATCCCCAGTTTTGTACTTTCAATGGGGGGGGTCCTTCTGGGGTTCCTGAGGAGGAGCGTTTCTCGTCGTCACTTGCTTCTGTGTGGCGAGGTGTATTGAATAATTTGAGTACTATGGGGAACCGTTACAAACGTATGGCTGATAGGAGGAGAGTTTCTGGTCCAGATCTGAATGTGAACGATCTGGTATGGTTGTCTACCAGGAATATAAAACTTAAAGTGCCCTCCTGGAAACTGGGTCCCAGATTCATCGGGCCGTACAGGATCAGTTCCATAATTAATCCTGTGGCATTTCGTCTGGAACTCCCTTCTACGTTTAAAATTCATAATGTGTTCCACAAGTCATTACTTAAAAGGTATGTGGCACCAGTCATACCGTCACCTCTACCTCCTCCTCCAGTGTTGGTCAATGGTAATTTGGAATTTCAAGTATCAAAAATCATTGACTCTCGTCTGAATCGCCGGTCCCTTCAGTACTTGGTGCATTGGAAGGAGTATGGTCCGGAGGAGAGGACGTGGGTCCCTGCGTCTGATGTTAATGCAGATCGTTTGGTTCTGACCTTCCACAGAACTCACCCGGGCAGGCCTGGCCCTGAGGGTCCGGA
The DNA here is from genome assembly GCA_033576555.1 of Oophaga sylvatica. Lineage (NCBI taxonomy): Eukaryota > Metazoa > Chordata > Amphibia > Anura > Dendrobatidae > Oophaga > Oophaga sylvatica. The sequence goes on from JARQOD010001592.1 coordinate 11,635, forward strand.
GGCCCCTCGTAGAAGGGGGGGTACTGTCATGTGTGCATTACCACGAAGATCGTCGCGGTTGCACATGTTGACTTCTCACAGCTGAGTTGCTGTTTCTTTGTGTTTGGCAGCTAGGGAGTTAATTCTGTCTGTGCTCGGTGCTGGGACTGGGTGCAGTTTCTCCCGGCTGCAATTGATTATTTGTTGATTGGTTTCCTTTAAATTCCTGGTTGTCTGCTTTGGGAGTTGCCAGTGAAATCCTTCATTCAGACCACAGATAGGAATGAATCTGTATAGACTTAAGTTGAGAGCTCCTTAGCTGTTTTAAGCTCAACTTGCTTATAGTTTATTTCCCAGACCATTTATGTTCCTTCGGTGTTTGAGTGTGTATGCAAGTGAGTGCTATCCTGTCTGTCTTATATGTCTAATCTGTGTATTTAGCTGAGATCAGCCCATATCCCTTTGGTGGTAATCAGGATCCTTCTTAGGACTGATTACAGGGTTCAGGGTCTGACAGGAGACAGGGTTAGGCTGGAGACTTGGACCTCTGAACCATTATCAGTACCTCCAAGGTAAGGGATTAGTTAGGACCCCAGTGCAGGGTCAGGTTAGACCCCGGTCCTCCTCTTTCCAGTTACAGCTCATCAAGTCCTCAAGATTAACCCTGAGTTCAACTATATCGTTTCTGCACATCTAGTCCTCAAGATTAACCCTAAGTTCTGCAGAGATTGTGTCAGGTAAATCTATTTTATACTTACATTCTGATGTTGCTAAGCTATATGTTGTATAGAGTATGGTTCCTGTATAAATAGTTTACTGACATTGTATTCATATCATTAGACAGCGTGACAGTTGTCCAATTTGTCCTGAGTACGCTGATACCCCATATGTGGGGGGGGGGAACTGTTTGGGCGCATGGAAGGGCTTGGAAAGGAAGTAGTAACGTTTTGGAATGCAGACGTTAATGGGGGTCATGTTCCGTTTGCAGTGCCCCAGATGAGCCTAAACAGTGGAAACCCCCCACAAGTGACCCCATTTTGGAAACTAAACCCCCTAATGAACTTATCTAGATCTTTGGTGAGCACTTTGAACCCCCAAGTGCTTCACATAAGTTTATAATGCCCGGGCATGAAAATAAAAAATCCTATTTTTTTCCCACAAAAATTATCTTTTAGTCACTATTTTTTTATTTTCCCAAGGGTAACAGGAGAAATTGGACCACATAAGTTGTTGTACAATTTGTCCTGAGTACGCTGATACCCCATATGTGGGGGGGAACCACTGTTTGGGTGCACGGCAGAGCTCGGAATGGAAGGAGCACCATTTGACTTTTTCCAACCAAAATTGGCTGGAATTGAGTTTGGATGCCATGTTGCCTTTGGAGAGCCCCTGATGTGCCTAAACAGTGGAAACCCCCCACAAATGACCCCATTTGGGAAACTAGACCCCCTAAGGAACTTATCTAGATTTTTGATGAGCAATTTGAACCCCCAAGTGCTTCACACAAGTTTATAAATAGCACGAAAAACACATACCACTAGTGTAATAAATCATTATACAAAGTAATAGATGAATATCATTATCATTGTATCACTAGTATCAAGAGGATATTGTAACTGACACACTGAAAATATCAAGGATAACAAGCCGCAAAAAATCAGTGCAATGTCAACAAATAAAGCAAAAAAATACTTTATTAATACATATCAAATTGGGACAAGGTAAGGGGGATAACAAGAAGGCTAAAACGTGACACACATGATCCGCATGAGCCCAGGCAATGGAGAACAGCGGCAACATCCGGAGAGATCATGCATAGTATGAATAGCAGGCATATATGAATGCAGGCATAAGCATGTTTAATAGCATGTACAAATGTATATACCACAGCGTTTAAACTGCCCACAACATAATACACACTATGCTGATAATATGACAATGCATCTCATATCAGCGCCTAGGTAAACGATGGCAGTACATACCGGGTGTTTGCAGGGTGGGCGGGAGACGCTGCAAACACCCGGTATGTACTGCCATCGTTTACCTAGGCGCTGATATGAGATGCATTGTCATATTATCAGCATAGTGTGTATTATGTTGTGGGCAGTTTAAACGCTGTGGTATATACATTTGTACATGCTATTAAACATGCTTATGCCTGCATTCATATATGCCTGCTATTCATACTATGCATGATCTCTCCGGATGTGGCCGCTGTTCTCCATTGCCTGGGCTCATGCGGATCATGTGTGTCACGTTTTAGCCTTCTTGTTATCCCCCTTACCTTGTCCCAATTTGATATGTATTAATAAAGTATTTTTTTGCTTTATTTGTTGACATTGCACTGATTTTTTGCGGCTTGTTACACAAGTTTATAAAGTAGAGCCGTAAAATTTAAAAATCATATTTTTTCCACAAAAATGATCTTTTCACCCCAATTTTTATTTTTCCAAGGGTAACAAGACTCCAAAAGTTATTGTGCAATTTGTCCTGAGTGCGCTGATACCCCATATGTGGGGGTAAACCACTGTTTGGGTGCATGGCAGAGTTTGGAAGGGAAGGAGCGCTGTCTGACTTTTTCAACGCAGAATTGGCTGGACGCCATGTCGTGTTTGGAGAGCTCCTGATCTGCCTAAACAGTGGAAACCCCCATAAATGACACCATTTTGGAAACTAGACCCCTCAAGGAACTTATCTAGATGTGTGGTGAGAACTTTGAACCCCCAGGTGTTTCACTAAAGTTTATAACGTACAGCCGTAAAATAAAAAATCTTTTTTTTTTTTTACAAAAATGATTTTTTCGCCCCCAATATTTTATTTTCACAAGGGTAACAGAAGAAATTGGAACCCAAAAGTTGTTGTCCAATTTGTCCTGAGTACACTGATACCCAATATGTGGGCGAAAACTACTGTATGGGCACACGTCGGGGCTCGGAAGGGAAGTAGTGACGTTTTGGATTGCAGACTTTGATGGAATGGTCTGGGGGCGTCATGTCACATTTGGAGAGCCCCTGATGCACCTAAACAGTGGAAACTCCCCACAAGTGACCCCATTTTGGCAAATAGACCCCACAAGGAACTTATCTAGATGTGTGGTGAGCACTTTGAACCCCGAAGTGCTTCACAGAAGTTTATAACGCACAGCCGTAAAAATAAAAAATCTTTTTTTTTTACAAAAATGATTTTTTCGCCCCCAATATTTTATTTTCACAAGGGTAACAGGAGAAATTGGACCCCAAAAGTTGTTGTCCAATTTGTCCTGAGTACGCTGATACCCAATATGTGGGAGAAAACTACTGTATGGGCGCACGTCAGGGCTCGGAAGGGAAGTAGTGACGTTTTGGATTGCAGACTTTGATGGAATGGTCTGGGTGCGTCATGTCGCATTTGGAGAGCCCCTGATGCGCCTAAACAGTGGAAACCCCCCACAAGTGACCCCATTTTGGAAAATAGACCCCACAAGGAACTTATCTAGATGTGTGGTGAGCACTTTGAACCCCGAAGTGCTTCACAGAAGTTTATAACGCACAGCCGTAAAAATAAAAAATCTTTTTTTTTTTTTGCAAAAATGATTTTTTTCGCCCCAAATATTTTATTTTTACAAGGGTAACAGGAGAAATTGGACCCCAAAAGTTGTTGCCCAATTTGTCCTGAGTACGCTGATACCCAATATGTGGGAGAAAACTACTGTATGGGTGCACGTTGGGGCTCGGAAGGGAAGTAGTGACGTTTTGGATTGCAGACTTTGATGGAATGGTCTGGGGGCATCATGTCGCATTTGGAGAACCCCTGATGCGCCTAAACAGTGGAAATCCCCAACAAGTGACCCCATTTTGGAAAATAGACCCCACAAAGAACTTATCTAGGTGTGTGGTGAGCGCTATGAAGCCCCAAGTGCTTCACAGATGTTTATAATGTACAGCCGTAAAAACAAAAAAAATAATTTTTTTGTACAAAAATGATATTTTCGCCCCCAGTTTTTTATTTTCCCAAGGGTAACAGAAGAAATAGGATAAATTGCACAATATCTCTTGGGGTCCAGAGTACGCTGATACCCCATATGTGGGGATAAACTACTGTTTGGACGCATGGCAGAGCTCAGAAGTGAAGGAGCACCGTTTGACTTTTTCAACGCAGAATTGACTGGAATTGAGATCAGACGCCATGTCACATTTGGAGAGCCCCTGATGTGCCTAAACAGCGGAAACCCCCCAATTCTAACTCCAACCCTAACCCCAACACACCCCTAACCCTAGTCCCAACCCTAACCACAAACCAAACCCTAACACACCCCTAATCCCAACCCTAACCCTAATCCTAACTTTAGCGCCAACCCTAACCCTAACTTTAGCCGCAACCCTAACCCTAACCCTAATGGGAAAATGGAAATAAATACATTTTTTTAATTTTATTTTTTTCCCTAACTAAGGGGGTGATAAAGGGGGGTTTGATTTACTATTTATAGCGGGTTTTTATGTTTTGGCAGCTGTCACGCTAAAAGACGCTTTTTATTGCAAAAATAGTTTTTTGCATCGCCACATTTTGAGAGCTATAATTTTTGCATATTTTGGCCCACAGAGTCATGTGAGGTCTTATTTTTTGCGGTACGAGTTGACGTTTTTATTTGTACCATTTTTGAGCAGGTGACATTTTTTGATCGCTTTTTATTTCGATTTTTGGGAGGTTAGAATGAACAAAAATCAGCAATTCATGAATTTCTTTTGGGGGAGGCGTTTTTATTGTTTCGCGTGTGGTAAAATTGATAAAGCAGTTTTATTCTTCGGGTCAGTACGATTATGGCGATACCTCATTTATATCATTTTTTTATGTTTTGGTGCTTTTATAAAATAAAAACAATTTTATATAAAAAATAATTATTTTTGCATCGCTTTATTCTGCGAGCTATAACTTTTTTATTTTTTCACTGATGATGTTGTATGGCGGCTCGTTTTTTGCGGGACAAGATGACGTTTTCAGTGGTACTATGTTTATTTATATCGGTCTTTTTGATCGCGCGTTATTCTAATTTTTGTTCGGCGGTATGATGATAAAGCATTGATTTTTTGCGTCGTTTTTTTTTTTTTTTTTTAAGGGGTTCACTAAAGGGGTTAACTAGTGGGACAGTTTTATAGGGGGGGTCGTTACGGACACGGCGATACCAAATATGTGTACTTTTATTGTTTTGTTTTTTTTATTTACAGGAAGAAATGAATTTATTGGGGAATATTTTTTTTTTTTTTTATTTATTTTGGATTTTTTTTTATAACATGTTTATTTTTATTTTTTTAACTTTTTTACTTTGTCCCAGGGTGGGACATCACTGTATTTTATCAAATCGCTGGTGTGACAGTGTGCACAGCACTCTGTCACACCAGCGATCGCTCAGGCAGTGCAGCAGGCTTCTCAGTGCCTGCTCTCAGCAGGCACTGAGGAAGTCGCCTCCCTCCAGGACCCCGGCGCCATCTTGGATCCGGGTCCTGGGAGGGAGGAAGCCCTCAGAACAGCGCGATCGCATCGCGCTGGTCTGAGGGTCTCAGGGGGGTGCGCAGGGAGCCCCCACCCTGCGCGATCCTCCCCTGTGCCCCCAGTACACCGCGATCATGTTTGATCGCGGTGTGCTAGGGGTTAATGTGCCGGGAGCGGTCCGTGACCGCTCCTGACACACAGTCACGGGTGTCAGCTGTGATAATCAGCTGACACCCTAGGGCGATTAGCTGCGCTCCCCTCTGGAGCGCAGCTGATCGCCTATGACGTACTATCCCGTCCATGGCAGAATGGCATGGGTTTTATGGACGGGATAGTACGTCTAATGTCAGAGAGGGGTTAAGGGTTACATAGATGTTACACATCTTCAGACAAATATATGATATAAAGCTAATATAGAAGTTACGTAAATAATTTATAAAATAATAATTATTTTTTTAATTTTGGTTTTGATAAATTATTTCATAAAATAAAATTTTTTGCTATTAAGGGGGAAATGTGTTTTTTATCCTGAATATATCATCACATTTCATCAACACCTCTTCTTCACACATTTTAAAGAATATAAAAAGGTACAATGGTTTAATTACTAGGGATAATAACATTAAGTATCACAAAGAGTCATTTCTTTTCACAAAGTTGCATAATTTGAATATTTGGTAACACAAGATTATGACAAATATGAAATCATCAGATAATGGGCATATTAAGGGTATGTGTTACTGAGAACATAACTACTCAGCATTTGTCATAAACCTATAAAGGACTTATTTTCATTTTTATTCTTATTTTTATTTTTTATTCTTATTTTTCATTCCTAATTTTATTTTTTATCTCAATCAAGAGAAAAACAATATCAATATTTCATAAAGTAATGTCTAGTACGAGAATATTGTTTCATTAAATATAGCGAAGATATCGTTTCATTAAAAGAAAATGTTTAAATTATGAGTAAATACAATAATTCTTTCATTCATTCATTAATATATTCTTATTTTGGTTCATGGCTATACATTCTTATATATTATTGGTCTAATAAATATATTCCATTAATAAAGTTTTAGAAATAAAGATGGAAACACTTGTTATGTAAAAAGCACACTGACACCTATGGGTTGAAAAGGTAATTACACCTATGACATAAAAACGTTCTATCTCATGAAGAATATGGTTAACCCCTTCACCCCCAAGGGTGGTTTGCACGTTAATGACCGGGCCAATTTTTACAATTCTGACCACTGTCTCTTTATGAGGTTATAACTCTGGAACGCTTCAACGGATCTTCGCGATTCTGAGATTATTTTCTCGTGACATATTGTACTTCACGTTAGAAGTATAATTTCTTCGATATAACTTGCGTTTATTTTTGAAAAAAACACAAATATGGCGAAAATTTTGAAAATTTTGCAATTTTCAAACTTTGAATTTTTTTTCCCTTAAAACAGAGAAATATGTCACACAAAATAGTTAAGAAATAACATTTCCCACATGTCTACTTTACATCAGCACAATTTTGGAACAAAATTTTTTTTTGTTCGGAAATTATAAGGGTTAAAAGTTGACCAGTGATTTCTCATTTTTACAACAAAATTTACAAAGCCATTTTTTTAGGGACCACCTCACATTTGAAGTCACTTTGACGGGTCTATTAGCAGAAAATACCAAAAAGTGACACCATTCTAAAAACTGCACCCCTCAAGGTGCTCAAAACCACATTCAAGAAGTTTATTAACCCTTCAGGTGCTTCACAGGAGCTGAAGCAACGTGGAAGGAAAAAATTAATATTTAACTTTTTAGCCACAAAAATTATCTTTTACAAACTTTTTTTTTATTTTGACAAGGGTAAAAGGAGAAAACGGGCAGATAAAGTTGTTGTGCAATTTCTCCTGAGTACGCCAATACCCTATATGTGGGGGAAAACCACTGTTTGGCACATGGCAGAGCTCGTAAGGGAAGGAGCGCCGTTTGACTTTTTCAAACTAAAATTGGCTGAAGTTGAGGTTGGACGCCATGTCGTGTTTGGAGAGCCACTGATGCGCCTAAACAGTGGAAACCCCCCACAAGTGACACCATTTTGGAAACTAGACCCCTAAGGAACTTATCTAGATCTGTTGTGAGCACTTTGAACCCAAAGTGTTTCACAAAAGTTTATAATGCCTGGGTGTGAAAAAAAAAAAAACAATTTTCCACAAAAATGATTTTTTAGTCCCAAATTTTTGATTTTTTCCAAGGAAATTGGACCCCAAAAGTTGTTGTCCAATTTGTCCTGAGTACGCTGATACCCCATATGTAGGGGGGGAAACTGTTTGGGCGCACGGCAGGGCTTGGAAAGGAAGCAGTAACGTTTTGGAATGCAAACATTGATGGGGGTCATGTTCCGTTTGTAGTGCCCCAGATGAGCCTAAACAGTGGAAACCCCCCACAAGTGACCCCATTTTGGAAGCTAGACCCCCTAAGGAACTTATCTAGATCTTTGGTGAGCACTTTGAACCCCCAAGTGCTTCACACAAGTTTATAATGCCCGGGCATGAAAATAAAAAATCCTATTTTTTTCCCACAAAAATTATCTCTTAGTCACTAATTTTTTATTTTCCCATAGGTAACAGGAGAAATTGGACCTCAAAAGTTGTTGTCCAATTTGTCCTGAGTACGTTGATACCCCATATGTGGGGGGGAACCACTGTTTGGGCGCATGGCAGAGCTCGGAATGGAAGTAGCACCATTTGACTGTTTCCAACCAAAATTGGCTGGAATTGAGATTGGACGCCATGTTGCATTTGGAGAGTCCCTGATGTGCCTAAACAGTGGAAACCCCCCACAAGTGACCCCATTTGGGAAACTAGACCCCCTAAGGAACTTATCTAGATCTTTGTTGAGCAATTTGAACCCCCAAGTGCTTCACACAAGTTTATAACGTAGAGCCGTAAAATTAAAAAATCATATTTTTTCCACAAAATTGATCTTTTCACCACAATTTTTATTTTCCCAAGGGTAACAAGACTCCAAAAGTTATTGTGAAATTTGTCCTGAGTACGCTGATACCCCATATGTGGGGGTAAACCACTGTTTGGGTGCATGGCAGAGTTTGGAAGGGAAGGAGCGCCGTTTGACTTTTTCAACGCAGAATTGGCTGGATGCCATGTCGTGTTTGGAGAGCTCCTGATCTGTCTAAACAGTGGAAACCCCCCACAAATGACACCATTTTGGAAACTAGACCCCTCAAGGAACTTATCTAGATGTGTGGTGAGCACTTTGAACCCCAAAGTGCTTCACAGAAGTTTATAACGTACAGCCGTAAAATAAAAAATCCTTTTTTTTTTACAAAAATGATTTTTTCGCCCCCAATATTTTATTTTCACAAGGGTAACAGGAGAAATTGGACCCCAAAAGATGTTGTCCAATTTGTCCTGAGTACGCTGATACCCAATATGTGGGAGTAAACTACTGTATGGGCGCACGTCGGAGCTCGGAAGGGAAGTAGTGACGTTTTGGATTGCAGACTTTGATGGAATGGTCTGGGGGCGTCATGTCGCATTTGGAGAGCCCCTGATGTGCCTAAACAGTGGAAACCCCCCACAAGTGACCCCATTTTGGAAAATAGACCCCACAAGGAACTTATCTAGATGTGTGGTGAGCACTTTGAACCCCGAAGTGCTTCCCAGAAGTTTATAACGTACAGCCGTAAAAATAAAAAATCCTTTTTTTTTTTTACAAAAATGATTTTTTTCGCCCCCAATATTTTATTTTCACAAGGGTAAGAGGAGAAATTGGACCCCAAAAGTTGTTGTCCAATTTGTCCTGAGTACGCTGATACCCAACATGTGTGAGAAAACGACTGTATGGGTGCACGTCTGGGCTCGGAAGGGAAGTAGTGACGTTTTGGATTGCAGACTTTGATGGAATGGTCTGGGGGCGTCATGTCGCATTTGGAGAGCCCCTGATGTGCCTAAACAGTGGAAACCCCCCACAAGTGACCCCATTTTGGAAAATAGACCCCACAAGGAACTTATCTAGATGTGTGGTGAGCACTTTGAACCCCGAAGTGCTTCCCAGAAGTTTATAACGTACAGCCGTAAAAATAAAAAATCCTTTTTTTTTTTTACAAAAATGATTTTTTCGCCCCCAATATTTTATTTTCACAAGGGTAACAGGAGAAATTGGACCCCAAAAGTTGTTGTCCAATTTGTCCTGAGTACGCTGATACCCAACATGTGTGAGAAAACGACTGTATGGGTGCACGTCTGGGCTCGGAAGGGAAGTAGTGACGTTTTGGATTGCAGACTTTGATGGAATGGTCTGGGGGCGTCATGTCGCATTTGGAGAGCCCCTGATGCGCCTAAACAGTGGAACCCCCCCACAAGTGACCCCATTTTGGAAAATAGACCCCACAAGGAACTTATCTAGAAGTATGTTGAGCACTTTGAACCCCTAAGTGCTTCACAGAAGTTTATAACATACAGCTGTAAAAATAAAAAATCCTTTTTTTTTTTTTACAAAAATGATTTTTTTGCCCCCAATATTTATTTTCACAAGGGTAACAGGAGAAATTGGACCCCAAAAGTTGTTGTCCAATTTGTCCTGAGTACGCTGATACCCAACATGTGTGAGAAAACGACTGTATGGGTGCGCGTCTGGGCTCGGAAGGGAAGTAGTGACGTTTTGGATTGCAGACTTTGATGGAATGATCTGGGGGCGTCATGTCGCATTTGGAGAGCCCCTGATGCGCCTAAACAGTGGAAACCCCCCACAAGTGACCCCATTTTGGAAAATAGACCCCACAAGGAACTTATCTAGATGCATGTTGAGCACTTTGAACCCCTAAGTGCTTCACAGAAGTTTATAACGTACAGCTGTAAAAATAAAAAATCCTTTTTTTTTTACAAAAATGATTTTTTCGCCCCCAATATTTTATTTTCACAAGGGTAACAGGAGAAATTGGACCCCAAAAGATGTTGTCCAATTTGTCCTGAGTACGCTGATACCCAATATGTGGGAGTAAACTACTGTATGGGCGCACGTCGGGGCTCGGAAGGGAAGTAGTGACGTTTTGGATTGCAGACTTTGATGGAATGGTCTGGGGGTGTCATGTCGCATTTGGAGAGCCCCTGATGTGCCTAAACAGTGGAAACCCCCCACAAGTGACCCCATTTTGGAAAATAGACCCCACAAGGAACTTATCTAGATGTGTGGTGAGCACTTTGAACCCCGAAGTGCTTCCCAGAAGTTTATAACGTACAGCCGTAAAAATAAAAAATCCTTTTTTTTTTTTACAAAAATGATTTTTTCACCCCCAATATTTTATTTTCACAAGGGTAACAGGAGAAATTGGACCCCAAAAGTTGTTGTCCAATTTGTCCTGAGTACGCTGATACCCAACATGTGTGAGAAAACGACTGTATGGGTGCACGTCTGGGCACGGAAGGGAAGTAGTGACGTTTTGGATTGCAGACTTTGATGGAATGGTCTGGGGGCGTCATGTCGCATTTGGAGAGCCCCTAATGTGCCTAAACAGTGGAAACCCCCCACAAGTGACCCCATTTTGGAAAATAGACCCCACAAGGAACTTATCTAGATGTGTGGTGAGCACTTTGAACCCCGAAGTGCTTCCCAGAAGTTTATAACGTACAGCCGTAAAAATAAAAAATCCTTTTTTTTTTTTTTACAAAAATGATTTTTTTGCCCCCAATATTTTATTTTCACAAGGGTAACAGGAGAAATTGGACCCCAAAAGTTGTTGTCCAATTTGTCCTGAGTATGCTGATACCCAACATGTGTGAGAAAACGACTGTATGGGTGCACGTCTGGGCTCGGAAGGGAAGTAGTGACGTTTTGGATTGCAGACTTTGATGAAATGATCTGGGGGCGTCATGTCGCATTTGGAGAGCCCCTGATGCGCCTAAACAGTGGAAACCCCCCACAAGTGACCCCATTTTGGAAAATAGACCCCACAAGGAACTTATCTAGATGTATGTTGAGCACTTTGAACCCCAAAGTGCTTCACAGAAGTTTATAACGTACAGCTGTAAAAATAAAAAATCCTTTTTTTTTTACAAAAATGATTTTTTCGCCCCCAATATTTTATTTTCACAAGGGTAACAGGAGAAATTGGACCCCAAAAGTTGTTGTCCAATTTGTCCTGAGTACGCTGATACCCAACATGTGTGAGAAAACGACTGTATGGGTGCACGTCTGGGCTCGGAAGGGAAGTAGTAACGTTTTGGATTGCAGACTTTGATGGAATGGTCTGCGGGCATCATGTCGCATTTGGAGAGCCCCTGATGCGCCTAAACAGTGGAAACCCCCCACAAGTGACCCCATTTTGGAAAATAGACCCCACAAGGAACTTATCTAGAGGTGTGGTGAGCGCTATGAAGCCCAAGTGCTTCACAGAAAATTTATAACATACAGCCGTAAAAACAAAAAAATCATTTTTTTTTTACAAAAATGACTTTGTCGCCCCAGTTTTTTATTTTCCCAAGGGTAACAGAAGAAATAGGACAAATTGCACAATAACTCTTGGGGTACAGAGTACGCTGATACCCCATATGCGGGGGTAAACTACTGTTTGGGCGCATGGCAGAGCTCAGAAGTGAAGGAGCACCGTTTGACTTTTTCAACGCAGAATTGGCGGGAATTGAGATCAGACGCCATGTCACATTTGGAGAGCCCCTGATGTGCCTAAACAGCAGAAACCCCCCAATTCTAACTCCAACCCTAACCCCAACATACCCCTAACCCTAGTCCCAACCCTAACCACAAACCTAACCCTAACACACCCCTAACCCTAATCCCAACCATAACCCTAATACTAACTTTAGCGCCAATCCTAACCCTAACTTTAGCCGCAACACTAACCCTAATGGGAAAATTGAAATAAATACATTTTTTTAATTTTATTACTTTTCCCTAACTAAGGGAGTGATAAAGGGGGGTCTGATTTACTATTTATAGCGGGTTTTTGTGATTGGCAGCTGTCACGCTAAAAGACGCTTTTTATTGCAAAAAGTAGTTTTTTGCATCACCACATTTTGAGAGCTATAATTTTTGCATATTTTGGCCCACAGAGTCATGTGAGGTCTTATTTTTTGCAGGACGAGGTGACGTTTTTATTGGTACCATTTTTGAGCACGTGACATTTTTTGATCGCTTTTTATTTCGATTTTTGGGAGGTTAGAATGAACAAAAATCAGCAATTCATGAATTTCTTTTGGGGGAGGCGTTTATACCGTTCCGTGTGTGGTAAAATTGATAAAGCAGTTTTATTCTTCGGGTCAGTACGATTATGGCGATACCTCATTTATATCTTTTTTTATGTTTTGGCGCTTTTATAGAATAAAACAATTTTATATAAAAAATCATTATTTTTGCATCGCTTTATTCTGCGAGCTATAACTTTTTTTTTTTTTTGCTGATGATGCTGTATGACGGCTCGTTTTTTGCGGGACAAGATGACGTTTTCAGAGGTACCATGATTATTTATATCTGTCTTTTTGATCGCGTGTTATTCCACTTTTTGTTCGGCGGTATGATGATAAAGCATTGATTTTTTGCGTCGTTTTTTTTTTTTTTTTTTAAGGGGTTCACTAAAGGGGTTAACTAGTGGGACAGTTTTATAGGGGGGGTCGTTACGGACACGGCGATACCAAATATGTGTACTTTTATTGTTTTGTTTTTTTTATTTACAGGAAGAAATGAATTTATTGGGGAATATTTTTTTTTTTTGATGATTTTTTTTTACCACTTTTTATTTTCATTTTTTTAACTTTTTTACTTTGTCCCAGGGTGGGACATCACAGTATTTTAGCAGATCGCTGGTGTGACAGTGTGCACAGCACTCTGTCACACCAGCGATCGCTCTGGCATCGCTGCAGGCTTCCTCTGCGCCTGCTCTCAGCAGGCATTGAGGAAGCCGCCTCCCTGCAGGACCCCGGCGCCATCTTGGATCCGGGGACCTGGAGGGAGGACGGACCCTCGGAACAGCGCGACACATCGCGCTGCTCTGAGGGTCTCAGGGGGGCGCGCAGGGAGCCCCCTGCCTGCGCGATCCTCCCCTGTGCCCCGGGCACACCGCGATCATGTTTGATCGCGGTGTGCTAGGGGTTAATGTGCCGGGAGCGGTCCGTGACCGCTCCTGACACATAGTGCTGGGTGTCAGCTGTGATATACAGCTGACACCCGGCGGCGATCAGCTACGCTCCCCCCGGGAGCGCAGCTGATCGCCTATGACGTACTATTCCGTCCATGGGAATTAGGTCCAGGGTCACATGGACGGAATAGTACGTCTGATGGCAGAGAGGGGTTAATAATGTATTATCATTTATTATTGTTTCAAATACAAACATGAATTCCATATTAATATTCTGATAATAATTATAAGGATATTACTGATTGCTATGGTACGCTGTGATATTATAGGTTAGGAAAATTACCAGATTTGGTATAGAATAGGGAATGAAGACTTCAAGCAAGATATTGGAATTACGTTAATAAAGACTTTTCATATTTCTAAATTCAAGTAATTTTTAAAAGTTACAAGAAGAAAAAGCCAAAATCCCAGAAGGTAAAAATGCTATGATTTTTGAATAATAAAGAACTGTGTCAATTACAGTTCATTTCATCACTGACAACCACAACTGCAGTATCCACCACTGACAGCCACGATTGCAGTATCTAACCTGACAACCACAATGGCAGAGGACGATGATCCTATGATGCTAATATGAACTGTGTTATCACGTTTTTATCAAGTTCCAGTGGTTTCCTATCAGCTATGAAGCTTCAATGAAAGCTGGTGAACAATAAGGTAATTGTCAGGAAGCTACAACCCTGACATGAGTCCTGTTCACTAGGACTAAAGGGTATGCCACACTAAACAATATCGCTAACGGGATCGCTAAAAAACGTCACTATTTAGCGATCCCGTTAGCGATATTGTTCAGTGCGGCAGCTTCCAGCGACGAGCTTCCTGCTGTGATCTCGCTCGTCGCTGGAATCGTTCCGGACCCTATTTCATCGCTGGCGCTCCCGCTGGGTAAGTATATATCGCTAGTGTGGCACCTTTTCTTAGCGATTTAGCGGTACTTTTGTACCGCTAAAGTCGTTAAGAAGATCGCTAACGGCGATAGCGTCGTTAACTATATCGCTAAATGTGGCAGCATTTAGCGATATAGAAACAATCCCGCTAGCGATCGCATTAGTATGCGTCGTTATCGTGATCGCTAGCGGGATTGTTTAGTGTGGCAGTACCTTAAGGACTGGTTATGGTGCTATGTTTAGCAAGGAAGAGTCATTTTAACACTTGCTTTGCTGACTAAAGACGTCACACCTGTTCCAAGACCAGTGCGGATGACATGGAGGATTCCAGAAACATCCATGGCGAGCCAATGTAAGTCCAGGTCTTTAAAGGTGACACTGCACAAATATTAAAGCTTCATTTCATCTATGGACTTTGTCTTCTTATCAACATTTGAATTTAAGGACTTTGATTGACACATGACACATGGTCTCTACAGTATCTACATGCTATTTCAAAGGAATTATCATATAAAGACTGTGTTTCAAAAGAACCAAGAAAAAGACAGAAGACATCAAAAGGAAGACCAGATGACATCAGATGATGATGACTGGACCTGAGATGCTTCGATTTAGATTTAGGGAAGTATAATAGTACGCTTTATATATTTTATATGAATATTGATCATGGCTTACCATAACATGAATTCACATAATTATGTTATTGAGTGTGTATAACAATAATCTGATATTATTATTATAATGGAAATTAAATTATTTTGCTAAAGAAGAAAGAAAATCTGATTATCCTAAAGAAGAACTTCTCTACTTTGATGGTTCCAATTAATGTCTGTCAATTTAAAAGGGGGAATTGTTAAATATTAATTATTGGTTATTAATTTATTCTTAATACACTCATTTCTGTACCGAGCACATTGACTTTCGCTGAAACTACATATGTTATTTCTGTATGGTAAAGTGTCAACCCCATATACAGAGAGCACGTGCTCTGAGGGACGTATATATAACATTGCTACACGAAGGGAGGGGTGGCTCTCTTCTTCACTCTCTTCAAGACACTCCAGGGACATTTTTACTCTGACACTACGTTGAATGAACAGCTGTTACTTATGTAAGTTAAGCTAACCACGTGTTACTTCCAAAGATGCTCCTGACAGAGACAGATGTCATTTTACTATTCAGGATCCAAGGAAAGAAGTGTACAAACTTTGCTATGGACAGATGGACAATCTCTTTGTAACTATTTTACCCATTTTATGTTTTTCTGCAATGAGGTTTTTTTGATGGACAGTCCAATAAACCACTACATTTTTTTTTATAAGAAACATTGTGACATTTTCTTTAGAGTATCGCATCTGGTAACAAGTCCTGGGAAAAATATAAGTATTTTTACCAGTCCCACAAAAAATAATCCTTCACATAAATCTGTCCACAGAATTATAGAAAAAATATAGCTCTCAAAATATGGCAATGCAAAAACTTTGTTTTACAAAAAATCATCTTTTAGTGTGTGACAGCAGTCAAACATAAAAACTATACAATTCTGGTATCACTATAATCTCACCCACCTGAAGAATAAAGTCATGTAATCACTTATACTGCATGAGGAACAACGTATAAACTAAATAAAACCAATTCTTCACCCTCTGTTGATTTGTTCATTCTGCCTCTCAAAGATCGCAATAAGGCTTGGTTGCACTTTTATCCTACACTCTATGCTGGGTGCTCACATCAGTGTTTCCATTTAAATCTCTGAAATATGTGATTCAGACAGAAACCCCAGAGGAAGATTCTCAATAATGATGCAGATGGAGACAATGTGGACTGTGTTTGTACTATGATCCAGAGGTATCCAACTTTTCATGCATACATAAAAGCATGGTCCGCCACAGTTTTGTGCACCTCTGAAAAGAAGGGCACCCCTCAACCAGTACAGAGTAACACTGTTGCCTCATTATAGTGAATGGATCTCTCAGGGTTTTATCTGAATCACGTCATTTGAAGCTTTAGATTGAAACGCCAATGTAAGTGCTCAGCATAGAGCGCCGGATAAACGTGATCCAAAATGTTATGTAAAATGTTCCCAATAGAAGCTTCAACTCAATCCACAAAAAAACAAAGCCCTGTTAATAGATATATATGGGGCTTCCACGTTACATAGTACAAAGGCTGTGAAAAAGCACTATGGCTCCTCACCCCCCTAAAAGAAATCCAGTGAATTCTGCGCTCACAAATTCAAATGCCTCCCTTCCTTCTGAGCTCCATAATGTGCCTAAACTGCAGTTAGCATAAACATTTACCATTTCTGTAGTAATAAGAGCCCACTTAATTTACAGGTGCATATCTCCAGAAGCATGAACTGGGCACAATGTATGAGCACTACAATGTACTGGGCTCTACAATGGCAAATTTTCAATTTTCACTAAGCAACATTCACTGCTGCTTGATTCTGGCTAACAGCCATGGAGTTAAAATCGTCACTACACCTATAGACAAATTCCCAGAGGGGTGTAATACAAAATGGGATCACCTGAGAAGTGATTCTGTTTTTCTGGCACTTTGGGGCTCTGTATATGGAGTACACAAACTATTTTACGATAATTTGTTCTCCAGGAGTCAAACATTGCTTCTTTCCTCCTGAACCTCTCCATGTGGCTAAGCAGTATAGTACAGCCATATTTGGAGATTAGCCACGCTCAGTAGAAATTGTGTGAGACATTTTGGTGCCATTTTTACCCATTTCCCTGTATGATAATTTAAAGTACGGGGCTAAAACAAAACTTTGATGGTAAAGATGTACTTTTTTTTCTTGACTGCCCATGGGTGAAAGGTTCTGTGACACATTTGTGGTGTCAATATGTGAGTGAGGGCCAGGGCCGTAGTCATGGCCGAGGACACCTGTATATCTGTGCCCTGTCCTCCCTTCACGTGAAAATATTGTCCATTACTCTGCATAACTGTGACTCCTCTTTCTGCGCCGTCAGAGTCTTCTCTGCGCTGCTGAAGGCTCGCTATAGATGGTTCCACATGAATAGAGACACAGTCCATTTCAACTTGCAAAAGAACAACTTTACTTTTTTTACGTAGCACATCCATATTCTTCACAGCATTAACCACATTTCACATTGTAGTTCTTTCTCTTTCCCTGCACTTCTCTCACTGTCACACAGCACGTACCCAGCTCAGACCGTCTCATACGGTCCCTTAGCATCCTCCCTGTTTAGATCTGCTTCAGTTAGACATTCCCTGGTCTGTTTCTCCCCAGACATAAGAGTATCAGCCTCCGAAGATAATTGCCATATGGGAGCGACCTGCCCTTCTGTACTGTCTCCTGCGGTAACACAGCGTTCTCCTGGTCCAAACTCACTTCATCTGGGACTTCCCTCAGCCATTATGCCCGGATCTGAGGGCATCAGCCCAAGCGATAAGTTGCCACATTATGTAGCCACCTGCGTCCCAGCTGCTTAGTCTTCTCTAGCAACTGCAGTCCCACTAATACTGCACTGCTAGCTTTGTTGCCACTGCTTCTGCTTTTAGCTTCTGTTCCAAGTCTGCTGTGGTCCCTTGCTGTACTGGCCTACTGCTGTTCTGGCCTAGTGCTGTGGATGGCTGGGCTTCTTCCTTAAAAGAATGTTGCGTGGTCATTGCTAACAATCTGAGCAATTAAGCCGTGCACATGGTTAGGGCACCGTGGCCCAACTAACTCAAATCAGGAAGTCCTTCCTCACTTAGCTGCAGTTGACCCCTCCTATGTTTAACTATTTACTTAGTGACACTCCTATACTACAACTTTGTACAATAAGATGCCCATCTAGTGGCCAAACAGGGGTATTACACTTTCCCTATTTAATAGACATACACTTAGCAATATATATAAATATACACTTTACATTATATACATAGCAGCATTAACTCTTCACAGTATGGGAAAGCAACATACACTGACATCACATTAACTATAACAGTATCTACACACGGAAAGGAGTGGAGTATTACATGGCCCCGGAAACCCCCTTACACTCCCCCTTCCTTTAATTATGGTCATCCCTGACCATAGCATGAATAAACTTTTAATCTGTACATATAATAATCCATGCAGGGAGGTAGAAAACATATATTACAGTAGCTCAATATGAGCCAAGTCCTTATTCCGCCACATAAAAGAAGAGTACAAGTCCTTAAAACTATATACCTGGCTTACAGTCCTCCAGGTGATGTTCATGGAAACACAGTCCCGTCTAGCAGACATGAAAATATATAACACAATGTGACCCTTTCGTTGAGTCCACAGTCCTTTAGAGGGAGACGTCCCCCTTCCTTTAAGAATAGCACTGCCTGTTCCAGAAACAGTCTGTTGCTGCAGTCCACATAGTCCCTGACACAGTCCCAGGGCAAGTTCCTGCTATTCAGCAGGAGGGGAAATCAACAGTTCAATGGGGAAAAACAATGTTCCAACTTGGCCCGTATCGGCCACACTGCAGTCAACTTTAGTGCTCCAGGGCTCCTTTTCCTGCAGGGACGCTGAACAGTCCCGCCACATATTTTTCTATGATGCAAGAAGCATAACTTTTTTTTTTAGCAGAAATATTTACAGTTCAACGGCACGCGTCCCGTGCCACTTGTTCAATATTCGGGCTCCATGCCCGTACTCCAGTTGACGACCCTGCAGCCGCAGGTGTCATGTCCTCCCGATACAATGACAGGGGAGGAGGGGGCCTTGATTGTTCAGTGCCCAGGGAACAGGGGGTCGTCTGTGCCTGTTACAGACATGCAAAAATTTCCAGGTCATCCTCCGCAATCCATGCAGCCTGCTCGTGGGATGAGAAGGGCCCTTTCTGTCATTTGATGGGACCGCGACAAGCCGAGGGACGAGGTGTTACTAAGCGTGGGCCTGCTCTCTGGGGTCAAGGACAACTCACCGCTTGCTCTGGTGTCCTCACCACCTCCAGCTCCTGCAGCTTGGCAGCGCCCATCCTGTGACCGCTGGATTCCTCCTCTGGCACAGCTGCGCACTCCGGCTCCTGTTTCTGTAGTTCAGGCTCGGCCTTCATTTCCAGAGCGTACTCATCCGGGGCTGTCACTGCTTCTGGTCTGTCGGCCTCCAGCTCCCGATGAATTGGTTCCGGTCCCCGGCAAAGAGGTTCCTGTCCCGGAAGACAGCGAAGCTCCTGGAGGTGATGCCCCAGCTCCCGATGACGTTGAAGCTCCGGCTTCCAATGACTGTGTTCCAGCTCTGGCATCCGCCGGCAACTCTCCTCTGCAGGAACAGGAAATTGGTCGGTTCGGTCTTCATCCATGACTCCTCTCAGTCATCCAGGTAGGGTCTTTTCTTCCTCCGGCTCACATTCTTTCGGATCGCCGACCTCTTCTGGAACGTGATGATGTGTGCAGCTGCACACGAGGTCCTCTTCAGTACCCCACCCGTTCCAAGGTGGGGTCACCTCTGTCATGGTTTACTGGGTTCTTGGATCAGGGAGTCGCGGGGTTAACTTGGTTGGCCTCTTTCTGGGTCCTGGGAGGCTTTTTATAGCCTCACTGTGAGGCCAGTCTTTGTCGTTTATACTCTGACCTTTGGCTGAGTGTGTCTGACCCTGTGCTTGTGCCAGTGCGTTGTGCCTGTCCTACGTTTTGTCTGTCTGGTTCTGATTTGGCTGTGTCCCTGTTACGAGTTTTGCCTGTCCCTTTTGTACTGCGTTGCTCCCTCTGTGTATGATCCCTTGGCTGTGTTCTGATTATTCTCTGCCTGCTCCTTTTGTACTGCGTTGCTCACTCTGTGTATGACCTGGCTATCCTGACTATCCATTCTGTCTATGCCCCTTGGTAACTTTATTTTGTAGTTACCCTTCTAGGAGTTTTCCTTTACCTCATAGCTCTCTGGAGCTTAGGCCACGCCCACTAGCAGTCACGTGCCTGCAGGTCCTCTGGCCTGAAGCATTCTCTATCTGCTACTGCTGCCTCTGAGAGACGTGTGGCCGGCTCCGCCCCTTGGCAGTCAGGTGCTGAAGGTCCTGTTCCTCAGAAACACACGTCTTCCTGCTGTGGCTCTGCTATACAGGTATCTTTGGGCACAGTTTGTTCACTCAGGACACACGCACTGGCTCAGTGAGCAAGTGCAGTGCGGTGTCCCTGACATTATAAACGACCGTTATATTTTTTCTGAGGGGGAGATTTAGGAGTGTTATCCCCATGGATCCCATGCAGGTATTAGCAGGTCAGGTGAAACATCTGACGCAAAGGTTCCAGGAGTTGAATGTTGAGCAGAGCGTGATGGCTCAGACCCAGCAGCAGCTGGTAGATACCGTACAGGGGGCTGTCACTGCGGGGTCTCTGGGTACAGGTGGTAAGGATGTGTCATTGGTATCTCCTGAATCTCCAGTTAAACTGCCCGACTACTTCTCAGGGGATAAAAATGAGTTCAGAGCCTTCAGGGAGGGGTGTAAACTTTTTTTCTCCCTGAGGCCTTGCTCTTCTGGGGATGAGTTCCAGAGGGTGGGGGTCATTATGTCCCTACTTCGGGGGACCCCACAAGCCTGGGCTTTTTCTCTCTCTCCTTCTGCTCCTGAGAGGATGACTGTTGATATGTTTTTTCATGCCCTGGGCCGCATCTATGATGAGCCTGACAGGGTCCATATGGCTGAGGACATGGTAATGAGTGTTCGTCAGGGTAAACATTCAGCCGAGTGGTTCTGTTCGGAGTTCCGACGTTGGGCAGCGGAGGTCTCCTGGAATGATGCCGCCCTTCGAGGGCTATTCCGCAGAGGCCTGTCTGAACGTCTCTAGGACACCCTTGCCCTTCATCCTCCACCTGATACTTTGGAGGACGCCATAACCCAGGCCGTACGAATGGATCGCAGGCTACGCGCCAAGGGTATCATGCAGTGTGAAACCTCACTGTTTGCTGGCAGCAAAGAGACTGGAGCCACTACTGAGGTCATGGACATTGGCACCACCTCGCTAAAAGAGAAGGAGAGAAGACATCGCCGGGAGAAACAACACTGTTTCTATTGTGGAGAGTCCGGACATTGGAGAAAAGATTGCCCCACCTGTCCGTCATCTAAGACGGCGGAAAACTACTAGGTCTGGGTAGCGGTCGAGGAGGCTGCCCAGACCTTCAGGTACTATTTTCCTCATGTTCTAAAGTCGTGTTAAAGGTGGAACTATTGGTAGACAACTATCGTTTTTTCTCGACAGCATTGGTGGGCAGTGGTTCATCTCTCAATCTGGTCAGTTCCTGTGTCGTCTCCCAACATAAGATAGGGACAGTCAGGCTGGAGACACACCTTAAAATTGTTGCTATCGACTCTTCCCCTCTTACCCGAACCGGGATTCTTTATGCTTCCAAAAGGTTTTCTTTGCAGGTCGGTTCTTCCCACAAGGACGACATGGAATGTTTTGTCATGGACAAATTGCCCACAGGGCTAGTGCTGGGTATGCCATGGCTTCAACGTCACAACCCAGTGATTGACTGGGAATCAGGGGAGATTATTAAATGGGGATCCCAATGTGTCGACTGTTGCCATAAACCTGTTTATTGTCTGAAACTTGCAAAACCTGTCTCAGTGTCTTCTGTTGGTCTGGAGGGTATTCCGGAGTACCTGAAAGACTTTGAGGACGTGTTCTCTGAAAGTGAGGCTGAGGCTCTGCCCCCGCATAGATCATTTGACTGTGCTATTGATCTTGTCCCGGGAGCCAAATTGCCCAAGGCCCGTCTGTTTAATTTGTCAGGCCCGGAGCACCTGGCTATGAAGCAATACATCGCTGAAAATCTTCGCAAAGGGCATATAAGGCCTTCAGTGTCCCCAGTAGCTGCGGGGTTCTTCTTTGTTAAAAAGAAGGATGGCGGTCTACGTCCCTGCCTCGACTTTCGAGAACTTAATAAAATTACAGTCAGGAATACATACCCCCTGCCTCTGATTCTTGATCTCTGCAACCAGCTCCCTGGGGCCAAGTGGTTTTCAAAATTGGACCTCAGGGGGGCTTATAATTTGATAAGAGTACGGGAAGGGGATGAGTGGAAAACTGCTTTTCTTACTACTGAGGGGTTATTTGAGAATCTCGTCATGCCTTTCGGTCTCACCAATGCTCCAGCTGTGTTTCAAAATTTCATTAATGTAGTTTTTTCGGACCTCATTGGCCGTTTTGTTGTGATCTACTTGGATGATATACTGATATATTCCTCTGACAGACATTCTCATTTATCACATGTTAAAACTGTGTTTCAAAGACTCAGGGAAAATCAATTATTTGTTAAGCTGGAGAAATGTTCTTTCTTTGTTCAGGAGCTATCATTTTTGGGTCTCATAATCTCTCCACAGGGGTTTCGTATGGATCCCAAGAAGGTGCAAGCCATTATGGAGTGGGTCCAGCCTCGGGACCTTAGAGGACTCCAGCGCTTCTTGGGATTCGCAAATTACTATCGCAGGTTTATCAAGGGTTTTTCTCAGATTGTGAAACCCCTCACGGATCTCACACGTAAAGGGGCAGATGTTAGGAACTGGTCCCAGTCGGCCAAACAATCTTTTTTAACTTTGAAAAATTGTTTCACATCCGCTCCTGTTCTGGTTCAACCTGACTCATCCAAGCCGTTTGTGGTTGAAGTTGATGCTTCGGAGGTTGGGGTGGGGGCAGTGTTGTCACAGGGACCTACTTCTCTGACTAACCTCAAACCTTGTGCCTATTTCTCGAAAAAAAATTCTCAGGCTGAGAGAAATTATGACGTTGGTAATAGAGAACTCTTAGCAATCAAGTTGGCGTTCGAGGAATGGAGGCATTTTTTGGAGGGGGCGGCTCACCCCATCACAGTCATCACCGACCACAAAAACCTATAGTATATCAAATCTGCTAAAAGACTGACTCCTAGGTAGGCCCGTTGGTCACTTTTTTTTCCAGATTTCAATTTTCTATAACTTTTCGCCCAGGGTCTAAAAACGTGAAAGCTGATGCTTTATCACGTAGTTTTGAGCCGCTTTCCGCCCCTGACCCGCCGCCCCCCATTCTTCAACCCAATGTCTTTATAGCTGAAGTGTCGTCGGAATTGGAGCGGGAGATTGTGGGGGCTCAATCTTTAGCTCCAAGGTCCAAACCCAAAAACAAATTGTTTGTTCCTCAGCAGTTACGCACCAGGCTCCTGTGGGAGTTCCATGATTCAAAACTGAGTGCTCACCCAGGCATTTCTGCCACACGAGAGGCAGTGGCTAGAGTTTTTTGGTGGCCTTTGATGGCTTCAGATATTAAGAAGCATGTCACTGCGTGTGGGGTACACGCTCGTTCTAAGAGCTCTCATTGCCGGCCGGCGAATTGGTGCCTTTGCCAATTCCAGGAAGGCCACGGACCCACTTGTCCATGGACTTCATTACCAACCTTCTGTTAGGGTTCGAGTTCCCGCTGCTGCACAATGGAAGTCTCAAACCAGTCCTGGTGGGGTCCCCCATTCATCTCCGGCCACAGTGGAGCCTGCTCAGCAAAGATGTCGGTCCCAGCGTCTTGCCCATTCCAGTACTGTGCAGAGACTTGCTGCTGCCTCTCCTGGATCTGCTATTGTAGCCAGTACTGGAGCAGACGTCTTTGGGATGAAGTCCTGCGTTTCCCCTTCTGAGCATGCCCAGGGTAAGATCTCTCATTGGAGATCAAGGGTCACATGTTCAGGTACTGCAGCAGCTCCTATTGGTCCGCCAGGAAGGTCATGAAACTACATGTGTTTGGAGCAGTTTCTCATTGGTCCTTGTTTCTGGCAGGTCCTGTAGCTGTTGCTATAAAAGGGTGGCATGGCTGGGCCGCCATGCACTAATATCAATCATTATATGCTTAGCGCCAGTGTGGTCATGCGTGTGTGTGGTTAGGGCCTGGCTGAAATAAGCCCCTAGAATACCGACTTAATCGGTGAGGAGTTTGGTATGCTAGCTGGTCAGGGTCGGTGTCCTAGATGCCCTAGATTGCCGGCATAACCGGTGAGGAGTTTGATTGCCGTATTCAGGGCCTGGCGTTCAGATGCCATAGATTGCGGGTGACTCCCGCGAGGACATTAGCGCATGATCACGTTCTATGTTCGCTTAGCTGTTCACTGTGTACCTGGGTGCCTGACAGGACACAGAAGTTTGTCTCAGCGGCTCTGTGACGTAACAGGGTTCGCTTTCAACGCTAGACAGCGCCCTAGCGTGTTTATTTTGCGACTCAGTTGTGTTAAGTGAGTTCGCACACATCGCCATATAGCGCTGCGGCACTCCTTCTAGTGGCTCTGTGGATTAACAGAGTTCACACATATTGCCACAGCGCGTTACAGTGTTTATTTTGGCGACTGCGGGATAACAGAGTTCGCTTCTTGCGCCATTTTACTAGCAGCAGGCTCCGCCTGCACGGTGGACCCCGGGCTGCGAACGCACCTCTCCACATCTTATATTTGGTGCGTTCCGCAGACCCTAACACCTTCCTTCTTGTCGGGGTAACACGGTTATCTGGGTAGTTGTGGACAGGTTTTCGAAGTTAGCGCATTTTGTACCTATGGCAAGTCTAACTTCTGCAGAGACTCTCGCTAAGCATTTCCTCGCACAGATTGTACGGTTACATGGGGTACCTATGAATATTGTATCTGACAGAGGGGCACAATTTTTGGCCAAGTTTTGGCGGACTTTTTGCAAAAGGTTGGGAATATCTTTGTCCTTTTCCTCAGCCTACCACCCAGAGAGTAACAGGCAGACGGAGCGCACCAACCAGTCGCTTGAACAAATTCTTTGATGTTTGATTTCTACTCTGCAAAGCGACTGGTGTGATGCCCTACCGTTAGCGGAGTTCGCCTTCAACAACCGTACCAATCAATCTACCGGTAGGTCACCGTTTTTTATTAATTATGATTTGAACCCTCATTTTGGTGAATTCTCACGTTTAGATTCGGGCTGTCCAGGAGCTGAGGACTGAGTTAACCGAATCAGGGATCTGTGGTCAAAAGTTCGGTTAAATATGTTCAGGGCTCAGGAGACTTATAAGCGTTTTGCAGATAAAAAAAGGAACCCTGCTCAAGTGTTGCAGTGTGGGGACAAGGTGTGGCTCTCCACGCGAAACATAAGTCTTCGTCTGCCCTCCGCCAAACTGGGGCCCAAGTTCATAGGTCCCTATGAGATCATTGAGGTAATTAACCCTGTGGTGTATCGTCTTCGCCTCCCCCCGCTTTGAAACTCCATAACGTATTCCATAGATCCTTGCTAAAACCCTTGGGATCGGTATTAGAAGAACCAGCTGCTGTTCCCTCCCCAGTCTTGGTTGATGGGCACATGGAATTTGAGGTACAATATATTGTAGACTCCCGGCAGTCTCGGGGGTCCTTACAGTACCTGGTGCATTGGAGGGGGTCTTGGGTGCCGGCCAGATCGGTACACGCTGAACGTCTGGTTCGGGTATTCCATGCTCGGAATCCTGAGAAACCTGGGGGTCCAGAGTCCCCCCATTAAGAAGGGGGTACTGTCATGGTTTACTGGGTTCTTGGATCAGGTAGTCGCTGGGTTAACTTGGTTGGCCTCTTTCTGGGTCCTGGGAGGCTTTTTATAGCCTCACTGTGAGGCCAGTCTTTGTCGTTTATACTCTGACCTTTGGCTGAGTGTGTCTGACCCTGTGCTTGTGCCAGTGCGTTGTGCCTGTCCTACGTTTTGTCTGTCTGGTTCTGATTTGGCTGTGTCCCTGTTACGAGTTTTGCCTGTCACTTTTGTACTGCGTTGCTCCCTCTGTGTATGATCCCTTGGCTGTGTTCTGATTATTCTCTGCCTGCTCCTTTTGTACTGCGTTGCTCCCTCTGTGTATGACCTGGCTATCCTGACTATCCATTCTGTCTGTAACGGGTCTGGTGGGTGGAACTACTGACGAGACAGGTCAGGTTGGTGGAACCACAAAGCTTTATTATACAAGAGAGTTTACTTGTAAGAGAGCGGGTGGCACCTGGGAAAAGGGCAGAGATTCACGGCAGGAGATATAGGTAGTTTCTGGACAGGCAGGTTTGTCACAGCAAGTGACCAAGGAAGTCTCTGGGCAGGCAGGTTGTAACGGTAAGTAACCGAGGCAGTCTCTGGACAGGCAGGTTGTCACGGCAAGTGACCAAGGCTCTGGGACAGGCAGGTTGTCACGGCAAGTGACCAAGGCAATCTCTGGGACAGGCAGGTTGTCACGACAAGTGACCAAGGCAGTCTCTGGGACAGGCGGGTTGTCACGGCAAGTGACCAGGCAGTCTCTGGGACAGGCAGGTTGTCACGGCAAGTGACCAGGCAGTCTCTGGGACAGGCAGGTTGTCACGGCAAGTGACCAAGGCAGTCTCTGGGACAGGCAGGTTGTCACGGCAAGTGACCAGGAAGTCTCTGGGACAGGCAGGTTGTCACGGCAAGTGACCAGGCAGTCTCTGGACAGGCAGGTTGACATGGCAAGTGACCAGGCAGTCTCTGGAACAGGCAGGTTGTCACAGCAAGTGACCAGGCAGACTCTAGACAGGCAGGATGTCACAGCAAGTGACCAGGCAGACTCTAGACAGGCAGGTATATACGACCTGATATGGTGGAGCCTCCAGGTAGGCTGCAGTCGGATGGCAGATGATCGCTCCCAGGTGAGCAGGCAAGAGCCGGGGATCTCTGCAGATGATGTCCGAACTTCCGGATGGAGCTGCAGTCGGATGGCAGATGATCGCTCCCAGGTGAGCAGGCAAGAGCCGGGGATCTCTGCAGATGATGTCCGAACTTCCGGATGGAGCTGCAGTCGGATGGCAGATGATCGCTCCTAGGTGAGCAGGCAAGAGCCGGGGATCTCTGCAGATGACGTCCGAACCTCTGGATGGAACTGCAGACGGATGGCAGACAGGCAAGCCGACAGGTAACAGGCAGGAAACTGGAATCAGGAGCTGATGGCTGAAACAGAGTTAGACTGCACAGGAACAACATTGCTCGGGCACCTACATTAAGGAGGAAGCCCTTAATATAGGGTGGAGTCCTCCAGCATTGGCTGGAGACTGATTTGGAAAATGCGCGCGGCTCCTTTAAGAGCGGGGGAGGGTGCGGGCGCGCGCCCTAAGGCCAGTAGCAGGGAAGGAGCGCGCGGGACCAGCAGGGCGGAAGGAGGGTGCCGAGGACAGGTGAGGAGAGCGACGTCCCTGTCTGGCAGCAGGCAGGGACGCGGGCGCTACACTGTCTATGCCCCTTGGTAACTTTATTTCGTAGTTACCCTTCTAGGAGTTTTCCTTTACCTCATAGCTCTCTGGAGCTTAGGCCACGCCCACTAGCAGTCACATGCCTGCAGGTCCTCCGGCCTGAAGCATTCTCTATCTGCTACTGCTGCCTCTGAGAGACGTGTGGCCAGCTCCCCCCCTTGGCAGTCAGGTGCTGAAGGTCCTGTTCCTCAGAAACACACGTCTTCCCTGCTGCGACTCTGCTATACAGGTATCTTTGGGCACAGTTTGTTCACTCAGGACACACGCACTGGCTCAGTGAGCAAGTGCAGTGCGGTGTCCCTGACAACCTCCAACCACTCCACCCATCTCTCTGTATTCTGTAGGGAGGAGTGAGACCTTCTTCTCCTTAAACGCACCACCAGGGGATAGGGACAGGTAGATTTTGGTGCCATCTCGGCATCGGAATGCCCATGGAGGGCGAGTTCCAAGTCGTCATTCTCCTTTTTGGCGCCATCCTCCGCCATCTTCATCGCCACCATCTTGGCCACAATAACACTGTCAGTCACATCTGGGGTTTTAGACAAGTCCATCACATCAATCACATTTGTTTTTTCACCAATATCCTCGACATTTTCATCCTTGCTTTCTCTAATCACATTTAAGTAATCAGCATCTCCTTTCTTCGCGGTTTATCCCCATCGCAAGATATCGGTATCCTTCTGACAACGCCAAGTGTGAGGGAGGGCCAGGGCCGTAGTCACGCCGAGGACACCAGTATATCTCTGCCCTGTCTTCCCTTCACATGAAAATATTGTCCATTACTCTCCATACCTGTGACTCCACTTTCTGCACCGTCAGTGTCTTCTCTGTGCTGATGAAGGCTCCCTTTAGACGGTTCCACATGAATAGAGACACAGTCCATTTCAACTTGCAAAAGAACAACTTTACTGTTGTTTTACGCAGCACATCCATATTCTTCAGAGCATTAACCACATGTTTCACATTGCAGAGTTCTTTCTCTTTCCCTGCACTTCTCTCACTGTCACACAGCGCGTACCCAGGTCGGACCATCTCATACGGTCCCTCAGCGTCCTCCCTGTTTAGCTTTGCTAAACATTCCCTGGTCTGTTTTGCCCCAGACATAAGAGAGCAGGACCACAAGATAGAGCTGCTTAAAGTGACAGTGAAAGAGACAGTCGAGCGAGAGAGTCCTGAGACAAGCAATTGAGCACAGAGTGGTTGAGCTGGAGAAGGAAGTCTCTGAGCTCAGAGGTCACCTGTCAGTGTGTCAAACCATGAACAAGGCCCTATTGGAAGATATGGAGGTGCTCAGAGAGGCCCAAGAGAAGCATCAGCAGGAGCTTCTTCGGAGAGAGGATGAGTGTCGCTGCTTGGCTGAGGAGCGAGATAAAGTTCTCCGAGAACTCAAGATAGAGAAGGAGGCTAATGTCCAGCTCCAGAAATACATGGATGACCAGGAAGTTGAACTGTCATGCTCTCCAGATCTGGTCGTAATGAAGGAGAGTGAGCTGGAGAGGCTGAGCAAAGAAGGGGCCTCCATGGAAGAAGAAATCCAGCAGGGGAAGTGCCACAGAGACAGCCACACAAAGGAGGTCAATGTCTTGAAAAACTGCGCTGATGTTCAGGACAAGGAGGTCCAACAGTATGTCCAAGAAGGTGAGACTTTGGTTCTCAAGTGCATAATAGAGGTACCCGAAGACATGCGAGAAGCGTGTGCCAGTGAGGATGTGCATGAGGCCTTTAGAAAGGCAATAGAAGCGTGTCGTGTGTACTGGGCCCCAGAGACTCAGCAGTTGGTCATACTGTCAACTAAGGGAAGTCACTAAGTGAAGCGGGTGGATATCTTGAGGGATATGCACCTAGAATGCCTCCGCACAAAACAGAGGATCCTATTGATGAATAATGAAGCTGCGCGACGTCTGGAGTATGCAAGGAAGGCTCAAAGTCAGCTGGGCATTATAGAAGACTTCATTCAAGTGCCCAGAGGTCTGGTGAGGAAGGTCATCGGAAGACTTGGGAAAGTGATACAGGAGATTGTGAATAGATCCGGTGTGATGAGAGTGAGGATTCCGGCTGATGACGAAGCCCAGGTCATGTGTGAAGATGGAATGGTTCCATTCCTTGTTGTCGGATACATGGAGAGCCTTGGGAATATCCGGATGCTCCTAGAGTATTGCGTGGCATACCTGAAAGAGATAGAGCAGCTAAGACTTGAGAGGGGGCAGATTAATAGACAGCTGCAGGAAATGGGAAGATGACTGCCACCTTCAACTCGCGGTATAGAGAGATGAAGAGGTTTTCTAAAGACTGGAAGTCCTCAAGCTGAAGCTAACAGAGGAAATAGAGACAAATTGAAGTACTGCTCTTCAGGCAACAAAGACCATAGGGGAAATGGCCAGCAGAGAGATAACAGAAGGTGGCCTGATGGAAGAGGTAGAAGTAGTGATGCATCAGTTAGCTCAAGGCTGGGTGACCTAAGCGGGAGACCCTGTAGCAGACGTGGTGACAAAGAGTCAGACCGGACAGGAGGTATGGGTGCAAGGGAATCGCAACGCTGTAGTGACCACTGGGAATGCGGGTGGTCTGACAAGGGGACGTCTCTATCAAAGGACGTGACAGAGTCAGATGACGGATGCCTACAAAAGGGTTCAGTAGCAGGGCCCGTCTTAGACAGACGGTTTAATGGTCAGGGATGACCGAGAAGGGTCTCTGGTTGGGTAAGAGAAAGTGCCAAGCCCCACAGCTTTAGAAAAGGGGGGAGGTATGTAGTGTGACTAATGGCCGCATAATAAATGGGAGGTATGTGTCACAGGGATGGCTGATCCCTGTGATGTAACTCGGAGTATTTTTTCTTTAGTGCACGTAAGCCCTAAGGGGTTGTTCTTCACACTTGGGTCCAGGTTATGGGTAGCTCTGAGAGATGGGAGGGTCTGGCTACCCATATACCTCACATCGAGGAGAGAGTGCTCACTGTACCCCTTTTCCCATGTGTGTGTATGTTTGTGAGTTTGAGGACCTGCAGTGATGTCACGATCGCGTGACCAGTCCATGTGATGTTACCTCTCCTGTGGGTGTGGTTAGAGACTGTATATCTCTACTTGTGGTGTCCAGTTAACCATTTTTTATGTGGACTATTAAAAGCTCATTTTTAATCTACTCAAAGCACTTTATTTCTCTGACGCTGGAGACCATTTTGCTGCTAATTATACTAGTTTCCAAAATGGGGCTCTTGTGGATGGTTTCCACTTTTTTTAGGCACATCACAGGTTTTGTAAATATGGTATGGTGTCCGCTATTTATTCCAGCCCATTTTGTGTTCCAAAAAGTCAATTGGCGCTCCTTACCTTCCGAGCCTTGCTGTGTATCCAAACAGTAGTTTTCCTCTATATATTAGGTATCGGCATGCGCAAGAGAAGTTGTACAACAAATTGTATGGTTCATTTTCTCTTGTTACCCTTGTAAAACTGAAAAATTTGGGGTATAAATAAACATTTTTGTGAGAAAAATTAAAATGTTGAATTTTTTTCTGTCCACATTGCTTTAATTCCTGTGAATCCATCCCACAGATCTTCCTTACCTGACCTATCTATCACAATTAACGACATCACGCTTTCCCCCGTACCAGAAGTCCGCTGCCTCGGAGTAACCCTTGACTCTGCCCTGTCCTTCAAACCGCACATCCAAGCTCTTTCTACCTCGTGTTGCCTTCAGCTCAAAAATATTTCAAGAATCCGTCCTTTCCTCAACCCTCAATCTACTAAAATGATTGTGTACGCCCTCATCATCTCCCGCCTTGACCACTGCAACACCCTTTTCTCTGGCCTCCCTGCTAACACCCTCGCACCTCTCCAATCCATCCTTAACTCTGCTGCCGACTAATTCATCTCTCTCCTCGCTACTCCTTTGCTTCTCCCCTCTGCAAATCTCTTCACTGGCTCCCATTCCCTCAGTGTATCCAGTTCAAATTACTAATACTGACCTACAAGGCCATCTATAACCTGTCTCCTCCATATATCTCTGAACTAATCTCCCGATATCTTCCCTTACATAATCTCCGATCCTCCCAAGACCTCCTTCTCTCCTCCACACTTATTCACTCCTCACCCAACCGCCTCCAAGACTTCTCCCGAATATCCCCCATCCTCTGGAATTCTTTGCCCCAACAAGTCCGACTATCAACCACATTTGGATTCTTCAGATGGAACCTGAAAACCCACCTCTTCAGGAAAGCTTACAGCCTGCAATGACCCTGCTACCTCCTCACCACTACCGGAGATATCGCCTCAACCAACAGCGGAACTGCTGCGACCCACCAACCTGCTGTCTCCTTCCCCACCATCCTGTAGAATGTAAGCCCGAAAGGGCAGGGTCCTCTCCTGTTGTGAACGTGTTGGAGACGACTTTGGAGCTGAGGCTCCCTCTGGTGGTTGCTGAGGGTATTGAACCTATGTTGAACAGCAAGAATCCTACACCTGCAATCGATGATTGGTTATCAGGGGGACGGACTGGCCTGATATAAGTGACCTGGCATCCTATGATCCTCGCAGGTGATCAATTGTTACTTCCTGGTCTAGGTTGGAATTCAGCTTGCTTCTGTCTCCTGCTATCATTCAGATAAGTTACTTTCTGTTTTTTTTTTCTGTGGTTTGATTTCCATTGTTTTTGCTGCCTTGCTTTTGAGTTCAGCCGGGTCCCCTTTGGGGGGCTTGCGCTGGTCTCTGTTCTCTTTTTGTATTTGCACTTGTGCTCAGTTCCTGTGATGTTTTTCTGCTGGATAGCTGCGTATTCACACCAGAGATCTGAAATAGGTGGTCGAGACCGTGTGGTCTCAGCATTTTTGGAATCAGAAGTGTTGGAATTTTTCCTAGGGTTTTTGTTGGGTTGCAGACAGTATTCTCTCCTGTACTATCCTGTCTAGACAGTTTTGGGCCCCAGCATTTGCTCATTCTATTTTCTGTCTGTGTTCGTGTTTTCCTCTTGTCTAACCGCCATTATATGTTTGAGGGCTTCCTAATACTTTGGGGCTCTACTCCGGGGCAGTTAGCTTTCCTCTTTCCATCTACAGGGGTAGCTAATCTCTCCAGCTGTGACGAGGCATCTAGGGCACCGTAGGAACGTCCCACGGCTGTTTCTAGTTGTGTGGTTAGTCTAGGGGTCTGCAACCTATGAGATACCAACCTCTCTGGTGTTTGGCTGCCTTTGCGGTTTTTAGCTTCTGCCCTCCTCAGCTACCAAAACATAACACTCTCCCCTCTGTATCAGTCTGTCATTGTTAGTTTGTTTACTGTAAGTGATACCTGTAATTTGCATGTAACCCCTTGTCATGTACAGCACCATGGAATCAATGGTGCTATAGAAATAAATAGTAATAATAATAATAAAGTGCTTAAAGGGCGCTTAAAGGGTTAATAATCTTCCTTAATATGGTTTTGAGCACCTTAAGTAGTGCAGTTTTTAAAATCTAGACAAGAGATATGTGACCCAGCGATGAAGACTCCGCTGCACCCTCAGAGGTAATGTTTGTATAAAACTTCCATTTTGTTGAAAAATCATTAAAAATGTGTAAAAGCAGTTACATGCAGTCAGATCAAGCCAATGGACATCTAGAGCAACATGTTTCGGCCTATAGTGAGGTTAGTCATTATTTCGTTGCTGCGGCTGCCGAGCCACGACCCTGGCTGACAGATGCCTGGAGTGAGATAAGGACGGTGACTAAATTATTTCTTTTTTTTTTTGCAGTTTTTAAAATGGTTTCACTTTTAGATATTTTCTGTTATAGAGGTCTCTCAAAGTCACTTTAACCCCTTCCCGACCTATGACGCCTACATAGGCATCATGAAAACCTGTGCCTTCCTGACCTGTGACGCCTACGTAGGTGTCATGGTATAAATCGCGTTCTTGCGGGTCGGGTGATCGGGGTCACTGAACGGTCACCCGACCATGGGCACAAGACCCCTTGTACTTCATCACATAGGGGGTGGCTTAACCCCCCCGTGGCTACGATCGCTCTGATTGGCTGTTAAAAGTGAAACAGCCAATCAGAGCGATTTGTAATATTTCACCAATGAAATTTGGTGAAATATTACAATTCAGCCATGACCGATGCTGCAATAGCATCTGCCATGGCTGGAGACCGAGATCCAACCCCCCTCTACACTGACTGACAAGGGCGATCAGCCCCCACCACCGATTGATGGCGGTGATCGGTCGCCGCCGTCACTATCTGCTCCCCTCCCCCTTCCCTCTGCTCCCCCGACTTCCTATCCCCCTCTCACCTCCCCCGGGACCTGCGATGTCCCTGTGTCTGTCCCGGTGTCCCTCCAGGATACTTCATGGGCGTCGCCATCTTGCAAAATGACGGGCGCATGCGCAGTGCTCCCGCCGGACGGCAGATTCCATTTATTTATTTTGATCACTGTTATACACTCTCACAATGTTCAAAGTAAAAAAAACTAAATAAACGCCCCCTTTATCACCCCCATAGGTAGGGACAAATAATAAAATAAAGAAAATATTTTTTATTTTTCCATTTTGGTTAGCATTAGGGTTAGGGTTAGAATTAGGGTTAGGGTTGGAATTAGGGTTAGGGTTGGAATTAGGGTTAGGGTTGGTATTAGGACTAGGGTTGGAATTATGGTTAGGGTTGGAATTAGGGTTAGGCTTGTGGTTAGGGTTAGAGTTGGGATTAGGGTTAGGGGTGTGTTGGGGTTGGGATTAGGGTTAGGCTTGTGGTTAGGGTTATGGTTGGGATTAGGATTATGTGTGTGTTGGGGTTAGGGTTATGGTTAGGGTTGGGATTAGGGTTAGGGTTGTGTTGGGGTTATGGTTGTGGTTAGGGGTGTGTTGGGGTTAGGGTTGGAGTTAGAATTGAGGGGTTTCCACTATTTAGGCTCATCAGGGCGTCTCCAAACGTGAAATGGCGCTACCATTTATTCCAGCCAATTTTGCGTTCAAAAAATCAAACAGTGCTCCCTCCATTCCGAGCCCTGACGTGCACCCAAACAGTGGTTTACCCCCACAATATGGGGTATCAGCATACTCAGGAAAAATTGCACAACAACTTTGGGGGACTAATTTCTCCTGTTACCCTTGGGAAAATAAAAAATTGGGGACTAAAAAAATTATTTTTGTGGAAAAAAATTATTTTTTATATTCACGGCTCTGCGTTATAAACTTCTGTGAAGAACTTGGAGATTCAAAGTGCTCACCACACATCTAGATGAGTTCCTTGGGTGATCTAGTTTCCAAAATGGGTCATTTATGGGGGTTTCTACTGTTTAGGCACATTATGGGCTCTGCAAACGTAACATGATGCCCGCAGACCATTCAATCAAGTCGGCATTTCAAAACGTCACTACTTCCCTTCCGAGCCCTGACGTGTGCCCAAACAGTCGTTCCCTCCCATATATAGGGTACCAGCGTAATCAGTACAAACATGACAACAACTTTTGGGGTCCAATTTCTCCTGTTACCCTTGTGAAAATAAAATATTGCGGGCTAAAAAATCATTTTTTGAGGAAACAATATGATTTTTTATTTTCATGGCTCTGCATTATAAACTTCTGTGAAGCACTTGGGGGTTCAAAGTGCTCACTACACATCTAGATAAGTTCCTTGGGGGTCTAGTTTCCAAAATGGGGTCAGTTGAGGGTTTTCCACAGTTTAGGCACATCAGGGGCTCTGCAAACGTAACATGATGCCCGCAGACCATTCCATCAAGTCTGCATTTCAAAAAGTCACTATTTCCCTTCCGAGCCCCGACGTGTGCCCATATAGTAGTTTTCTCCCACATATGGGATATCAGCGTACTAGGACAAATTGGACAACAACTTTTGGGGTCTAATTTTTCCTGTTACCATTTGGAAAATAAAAAAATGGGGAATAAAAGATCATGATTGTAGAAAAAATATGATTTTTTTATTTTCATGACCGGGCGTTATAAACTTCTGTGAAGCCCTTGGGGGTTCAAAGTGATCACCACACATCTTGATAAGTTCCTTGGGGGTCTAGTTTCCAAAATGTGGTCAATTGTGAGAAGTTTCTACTGTTTAGGCACATCAGGGGCTCTGTAAACGTAACATGGCACCCGCAGACCATTCCATCAAAGTCGGCATTTCAAAACGTCATGACTTCCCTTCCGAGCCCGACGTGTGCCCGAACAGTGGTTCCCCCCACATATGGAGTACCAGCGTACTCAGGACAAACTGTACAACAACTTTTAGGGTCCAATTTCTCCTGTTACCCTTGTGAAAATAAAAAATTGCAGGCTAAAAAATAATTTTTTGAGGAAAAAAAATGATTTTTTATTTTCACTGCTCTGCATTATAAACTTCTGTGAAGCATGTGGGGGTACAAGATGCTCACCACACATCTAGATGAGTTCCTTGGGGGGTCTAGTTTCCAAAATGGGGTCACTTGTGGGGGGTTTCTACTGTTTAGGCACATCAGGGGCTCTGCAAATGTAACAAGATGCCCGTAGACTATTCCATCAAGTCGGCATTTCAAAGAGTTACTACATCCCTTCCGAGCCCTGACGTGTGCCCAAACAGTGGTTCCCCCCAATATGGGGTACCAGCGTACTGAGGACAAACTTTACAACAACTTTTGGGGTCCAATTTCTCCTGTAACCATTATGAAAATAAAAAATAGGGGGCTAAAAAATGATTTTTTGGGGAAAAAAATGATTTTTTATTTTCACGGCTCTGCGCTATAAACTTCTGTGAAGCACCTGGGGGTTCAAAGTGCTCACTATGCATCTAGATAAGTTCCTTAGGGGGTCTAGTTTCCAAAATGGGGTCATTTGTGGGGGAGCTCCAAAGTTTATGCACGCAAGGGCTCTCCAAACACGACATGGTGTCCACTAACGATTGGAGTTAATTTTCCATTTAAAAAGTCAAATGGCGATCCTTCCCTTCTGAGCCCTGCCGTGGTTCCCCCCCACATATGGGGTACCAGCGTACTTTGGACAAACTGGTCAACTTTTGGGGTCCAATTTATCCTGTTACCCTTGGGGAAAATACAAAATAGTTGGGCTTAAAAATCATTTTTAAGGAAAAGAAATTATTTTTTTATTTTCACTGCTCTGCGTTTATAAACTTCTTTGAAGCACTTGGGGGTTCAAAGTGCTCACTACATATCTAGATATGCTCCTTGGGGGATCTAGTTTCCAAAATGGGGTCACTTGTGAGGGGTTTCTACTGTTTAGGCACATCAGGGGCTCTGCAAATGCAACATGATGCCCGCAGAACATTCCATCAAGACGGCATTCCAAAATGGAGCTCCATCCCTTCTGAGCTCTCCCATGCACCAAAAACAGTGGTTCCCCCCAAATATGGGGTATCGGTGTACTCAGGACAAATTGCACAACAACTTTTGTGGTCCAATTTCTCCTGTTACCCTTGTCAAAATAAAAAATAGCGGGCTAAAAAATAATTTTTGAGGAAAAAAAATGATTTTTTTATTTTCACTGCTCTGCATTCTAAATTTCTGTGAAACACTTGGGGGTTCAGAGTGCTCACAACACATCTAGATAAGTTCCTTAAGGGGTCTAGTTTCCAAAATGGTGTCACTTGTGGGTTTTTTTCACTGCTTAGGCACACAGGGGCTCTCCAAACGCGTCATGGTGTCCGCTAACGATTGGAGCTAATTTTCCATTCAAAAAGTCAAATGGCGCTCTTTCCCTTCTGAGCCCTGCCGTGTGCCCAAACAGTAGTTTATGACCACATATGAGGTATCAGTGTACTCAGGAGAAATTGCCCAACAAATTTTAGGATCCATTTTATCCTGTTGCCCATGTAAAAATGAAAAAATTGATACTAAAATAAATTTTTGTTGGAAAAATTAAAATGTCCATTTTTTCCTTCCACATTGCTTTAGTTCCTGTGAAGCACCTGAAGGGTTAATAATCTTCTTGAATGTAGTTTTGAGTAGCTTGAGGGGTGCAGTTTTTAGAATGGTGTCACTTTTGGGTATTTCCTACCATATAGACCCCCAAAGTGACTTCAAATGTGAGGTGGTCCCTAAAAAAAATGGTTTTGTAAATTTTGTTGTAAATATGAGAAATCGCTGGTCAACTTTTAACCCTTATAACTTCCTAACAAAAAAAAAATTGTTTCCAAAATTGTGCTGATGGAAAGTAGACATGTGGAAAAAATGTTATTTATTAACTATTTTGTGTCACATAACTTTAGCAGAATAAAAAGTCAAAATTTGAAAATTGCAAAATTTTCAAAATTTTCGCCAAATTTCCGATTTTTTCACAAATAAATGCAAAAATTATCAACCTAAATTTACCACTAACATGAAACCCAATATGTCACGAAAAACAATCTCAGAATTGCTAGGATTCGTTGAAGCGTTCTGAGTTATTACCTCATAAAGGGACACTGGTCAGACATGCAAAAAATGGCCAGAAAAAGAAATGAGAAATTGTTTACTTTTAATCCTTCTAACTTCCTAATGAAAAAATTATGCTTTAAAAATTATGCAGATGTAAATTAGACATGCGATAACTGTTATTTATTACCTATTTTGTGTGACATAACTCTGGTTTAATAGCATAAAAACTAAGTTTGAAGATTGCAAACATTTTCTAAATTTTTGACAAACTTCCGATATTTTCACAAATAAACGCAAATTATATCAAACAAATTTTATCATTATCATGAAGTATAAATATGTCACGGAAAATAATTTTAAAAGCACTGGGATCAATCGAAGCATTGCAGAGTTATTACTTCAGAAATTGACACTGCTCACAGTTGGCCCTTTCAGACAGGTGAAAACAGGCTTGGGGGTGAAGGGGTTAAAGGCACTGAATCTAGTAAAAGAAAAGGAGGCAGCACTCCAGTAGATTCTGCAAAAAAGTGGACTTTTATTAACCCATGTAGTAATATTCTATCACACAACCTTTCTCAACCAGTGAGTATACAGTGTGGAATACAGTATATAAAGGTATCAATCCATCACTTAATCTTGATGTCATTATCATTAT
This sequence comes from Oophaga sylvatica, assembly GCA_033576555.1. Classification (NCBI taxonomy): domain Eukaryota; kingdom Metazoa; phylum Chordata; class Amphibia; order Anura; family Dendrobatidae; genus Oophaga; species Oophaga sylvatica. The sequence goes on from JARQOD010001592.1 coordinate 50,280, forward strand.
TGTAAGTATAATCAGATCATCCTTAATGCAATGCAGTGTCATAATACACATATATAAATACAATACATTGCTCGCTCCAGTTTATGGTAAATACATTTGATTTATGTCACATATAAAACAAAGTGCAAAGTGTTTTAACAAGAGAATTAAGAATTTAAGAATTGACTCACAAAATGAAAAAGGTAGAAAAAACTTATCTGATCCTTTAAAATGATATGGAGCATCAATCTTGAGGTCTCATAATACCTACTGTGCATGTCTAAAAATGTTCTGGTCATCTTGTTGGAGGAGGTGCTGTAGAAAGAGAAAGTAAAAATAAATAAATAACAAAAAAATTGTTACATTCAAATCCTTTTCCCCATTAAAAAAAAATAAAAAAATAAAAAGATGGTATCACCTCATTTGTAAAAGTTAGGTCTATAAAAATATAAGGTTAATAAACCCTTACGGCATATGAATTAATCAGAAAAAAATGAAAAATTCCTAAAAAATATTTTTTGATCACGCCACCTACCTAAAAAATAAATAGAAATCAGTCAAAACATTGTATGTAGCCTAAAATGGTTTTAAAAACATCAGCTTATCATGCAAAATACAATATGCAAATTGCCTCGTGGAGAGGAAGAGGACTTGAACTCTATAGCACCACCTGTTGGAAGCAGCTATCCTACAAGTTATTGACCGTTTGACGAGACTTTCTATATGACTCAGGGCTCATTCCCACTTACAATGAAATCTGACAAATGCAATCCGATTAGAAACTGGACTCAATTCACAGCAATGTTATTCTATCAATGTATGTTCAACTGCGTTTTTTTCCAGCTTGGGTCGCATCACTATCGGACTGGAAAAAATCGCAGCATGCTGCAATTGTAATCGGAAATCAGCTCGCATTCAGCAATATAACTCAATGGATGCAAGAAAAAAAAACGCACAGCACTCCGACCATGCAGGTGCTGTCTGATTTTTACACACCAATGTCATTTGAAAAGCCAGCAATTCATCTACATCGTACAATAAAATCACAGCGGGACCCGACAGGAAAGAATAGAAAGATTACATACAGTATATACACATAAAATAGCTAGAAATTTTCCCTCATTGTTTGCGCTGACGTCAGTTAGGGGAAGTGAGTCCATTGGCTGTGAACTTCCAGGACCTTTCTGAGGGCACCGTGAGCATGAAAACTTTCTCACACTTGTGACATCAGAAAGGTTATAGGAGTTCAAGGCGAGACACGGTAAAGGGGTAGCAGATGCTGCTCAGTGTCCCTGCTGGGTGTCAGGCTGTATAGTCATATCATGTAACCATGCAGCCTGAAATCTACATGTATTAGAGCTAGACCCGTTGTGGGACAAACGGATTATTATTTTCTCATCGGACAGGTGAGGAATATTGCTGTTTGTTATTTTAATTCTCTTGCAGGGGACAATGGCATCACTGGAACAAGCAATGCAGTATGTATGGTTTACAGTATATACTCGAGTATAAGCCGACCCGAGTATAAGCCGACCCCCCTAATTTTGCCACAAAAAACTTGGAAAACGTATCGACTCGAGTATAAGCCTAGGGTGGAAAATGAGATTATGCCCCATGTATTATGCCCCACAAGATGCTCCATAGATTGTGCCCCATATGCTGCCCCATGTATTATGCCCCACAAGATGCTCCATAGATTGTGCCCCATATGCTGCCCATGTATTGTGCCCCATAGATGCTCCATAGATTGTGCCCCCATAGATGCTCCATAGATTGTGCTCCCATAGATGCTCCATAGATTGTGCCCCCATAGATGCTCCTTAGATTATGATCAGGCAGAGGGTGCGGAGCGCAGTAACCCTGTCATCGCGCCCTCTGGCTGAACATCGCAGCAAGAGGACCCGAGGACAGAGTGGCGAGCAGCGGTAGAACGGGGCAGGTAAATATCCCTTATACTCACCCCTCCGCCGGCGCGTCTCTGCCCTGCTCTTCTCCCGCGGTCTCCGGCGCCAGTGTTCAGCGGTCACGTGGTACCGCTCATTAAAGTCATGAATATGTGCATATTCATGACTTTAATGAGCGGTACCACCTGACCGCTGTACACTGGCGCCGGAGACCGTGGGAGAAGAGCAGGGGCTGCAGAGACCGCGCCGGCGGAGGGGTGAGTATATAGCTGCGCTCCGCCTCCCCCCTGTATATGACTCGAGTATAAGCCGAGAGGGGGACTTTCAGCCCTAAAAAATGGGCTGAAAATCTCGGCTTATACTCGAGTATATACGGTAATTAAAATTGATTAACCCCTTTATTACCAGAGGTATTTCCATTTTTGCGTTTTTGTTTTTTGCTCCCCTTCTTCTCAGAGCCATAACTTTTTTATTTTTCTGTCAATATAGCCATGTGAGTGCTTGTTTTTTGTGGGACAAGTTGCACTTTTGATTGACACCATTGGTCTTAACATATCGTGTACTGGAAAATGGGAAAAAAAAATTCCAAGTGCAGTGAAATTGCAAAAAAAAGTGCAATTCCAAAGTTGTTTTTTTTCTTACTATGTTCACTAAATGCTAAAACTGACCTGCCATTATGATTCTCCAGGTCATTATGAGTTCATAAACATGAAACAGGTGTAGGTTCTTTTTTAATGGTGAAAAAAATCCAAAGTTTGGTAAAAAAAGAATGGCGCCATTCTCTGAGACCTGTAACATCTCCATTTTTAATGATCAAGGGCTGGATGAGGGCTTATTTTTGGGCGCTGGGCTGACATTTTTATTCTTACTATTATGGTTTACATACGATCTTTTGATCGCCCGTTATTGCGTTTATTTCAATGCAGCCGAGACCAAAAAAACGTAATTCTGAAGTTTTGAATTTTTTTCTCATTACACTGTTTAGCGATTGGGTTATTTTTTTTTATATTACATAGTAACATAGTAACATAGTTATTAAGGTTGAAGGAAGACTTTAAGTCCATCTAGTTCAACCCATATCCTATCCTAACCTGCCCTATCATGTTGATCCAGAGGAAGGCAAAAAAAAACCCAAGTAGCAAACAGTAAGCTTCACATTGGGGAAAAAAAATTTCTTCCCGACTCCACATACGGCAATCAGACTAACTCCCTGGATCAACGCAGTATCTAGGAAACTAGTGAATATAGCCTGTAATATTATACTTTTCAAGAAAGTCATCCAGTCCCTTCTTAAATTTTAGTAAGGAATCACTCATTACCACATTAGATGGCAGAGAGTTCCATAGTCTCATTGCTAGAGTTGAGCGATACTTTCCGATATCCAAAAGTATCGGAATCGGAATGGTATCGCCGATACCCCAAAAATATCGGCGATACCCGATACCGATACTGGAAATCCAATGTAAGTCTATGGGAACAAAATATCGGAATTAAAAAAAGCCCATTCTTGCCTTGTTGGTTAATTGTACATGAAGGAAAACAACAAAGAGTAATGTAGAATGTATTGGGGGCGGTTGAGGAGACATTAAAGGCATAGATGTTTAACCCAATCAAATGGAATAGCATTAATTTTTTTTTTTTTTAAAGATGTTCGGATTGACGAAGAAATTGACAATGTTGTTAAGGTTTTTTCTATTTTGGCAAATATGTATGTTTTATAACTTCCATGCTCTTCACCTTTTTAACTTTTGACACACTTTCTCCTTCATAATCTTCAGCAGCATCATCTTTTTCATCAAATTATTCTTCATCTTCACCTTCTTTATCTTCTTCTTAAACTTCTTGCTATTCATCGTTTTGTTAACATTACTCATATTGTTCTTATTCAACTATTATTCTTCTTCATATTCTACTTCATCTTCATCTTCTTCATCATATTCTTATTTTGGACAGAGATTCCTGTACTTGTAATCTGTAAAAGTATGAATTTTTAATCCTTGCGTTCTTGCTGTCACAAAAGTTTTAAATTACAACAGTATTTGTCCGTGTTGAGTTTAGCCTGCAGCAGCAGTCATTTTCCAGGGGCATGTCTGGTTGCGCAAGGCTTTATCCGGCAACACTACCTTCCTTGTGTCACGGGTAGGGTAGCGTGTGTCTATTATATGACTCTCTCTAAAATGTGACGTTACGCAGCCTTATTCTGCCCTAGGGACGCCAAAAATATGACAGCAGTAATCATTTACTGTATAAAACTCCACCTATGAGCAACAAAACAAGCACGTTCCCTCTTCTGTTTCCTGCGCTGACATGTGAGGAGGGAGTTTGGAGATGCTCCTGAATTCCTCCCAGGTATCCAAGCATATCGGGCCCATAGGAGAGCAGTAAAACCACCCTGGGAACACTGACACCTTTTACATTCGTGGGGACATAATTTATGGAGCGCTACTTGCTACGGAGTTCACAACAGACCCCGAACGGTTTACCTATCCAACTGAAGCAGAAGGACAAGATGGCGCATGGAGGAGACAAAGAGGAAAGAGGCGCGATGCTGAGCGCTGCCATAGACATGCAGCAAGAGCTATTATCAGAAGCACCATGTGACCTGAGAGTTCCTCAGGAATTTGGTTCGCAGAAAATGGCTGAAGAGAGGTCAAAGCCCTTCTCTTACCAGACATTCAGAAGCTGCTGGAGTCGGCATTGCAATCGTCATTGTCTTCCATACAAAAGTCTGTACACCTGAATACCATTGCAATTACCAAGCTGCAACAGGATGTGGCGCTGCTACAACAGGAGAAGCAACTTGGCCAAGACAGAGAACAGAACCTTGAGCAGAAGTTACAAAATTTGATAGAAAAATGGAAATGGAAAATCGCTCGAGACAAAGCAATTTACGTCTCGTCGGACTGCCTGAATCGTTTAAATCAGCAGACTTACAATCCATCTGTGAGAATGATCTACCGAAAATATTGTGACTTAACTACTACTGTCGTGTGTAACGTGCACATCGTGTGGGACCGCCGCAAAACAACAACAGGCGAGGGGAGGCATCGAAACCAACGATGTACAGACCACGGCAAGTAATAATTAAGCTGTTACATTATAACGACAAAGTTTCATTGTTACGGCCATTCAGAGAAGCGAGGCGCCCAGTGCTACTCCATGGCTATGAGATTCTGCTCTTTGATGACTTCTCAGTATCGGTGTCCAAGAAGAGGAGGGCGTTCAGTTTAATTTGCACAACGTTGTTTGAGCGAGATGTTCGCTTTCAACTACTGTTCCCAGCGCGTTAGCGGTTCCAAAGATCTGACGGGACATATGTCATTAATGACACACCAGAACAAGCGAAGCAGCCTTGGAACGAAATCAACAAAGTGATAGGGAAGTACAGCGACGCAGTTCCAGGTTCTCCCCACGCAGACGACGACAAGATGGCAGTTCATGAAGGAGATCAGGAAAGATGAAAGAGATTCTCTCCACGTTAAATGACATATGAGATATATTTGCTGTTTGAGCCGTTTCTATTGGAGTTCCTTCATACCTATGCTAAAGCATGATAGTTTTGCTGCAATTTTAGATGGTTAAATTAGTTAATTGATATTAGATGTTGAAGATCTCTCATGAGAGTGGGGGTCTTGATAAACGTGGGACAAATGAGTTAAACATTACATATGGAGGGACAATAAGTGAAGCAGGCTATTGGGGTTTCATGCTTTGGACACATGGGGGGTACACTGAATAGCCTGGGAGGATGGGGGTAATCTCCTCACAGGTTAGAAAAAAGGAAGTCACATAAACACAGGTAGTGGTGGAGAGACTACGACCGCTTACAGCGGTTTATTGGTAAACAAGAGTTACTAGAAAAGGGTAGCAAGGGACCTCTCTCCAATAATTAATCCTGGAATTGTCAATATATCTTGATTAGGTATTTGATATTGTGGAGCTGCTTCCTCCTTTCCTCGCAGGTTGGTGCCAACGACGGCCATAAGAGGGTACACTGTCTCCTCCAGCACACTCTTAATTTTTCTGCCGCCCATTCAACATGAAGATCATCTCCTGGAATGTCAAAGGCTTGCGTGCGCCGGAGAAGCGCACAAAGATTCTGAGGTACCTCCGCCGGTGGAAGCCGTACATAGCACCTTTTTTTTTTGAAAATCTAAATAAAAAGGAACTTTCAAAAAAAAAAAAAGAAAAAAAAAAAAACCCTCTTCAACAATCTACAAGACAAACAAGCATGATGGGTGACGCTGCCTTTATTGAGTTACAGTATTAGATCGAATTGTCCATGAGTAACTATGCACTGTGATAGCTATATAGCATTATTAATTTAAATCTGTTGTGGTTGTTTCAACAGCACTTGCAGGTCTAACTACCTATTGTTTGTATGCATGATGCACTTTCTTGGTGTAATTATTTATTATTGCGCATTATTACCAGGTTTACATGATGGCCATTTCATATATGGTGTGTGAAGTTACAGTTGTCCTCAGTCTGTGTATTTTATTATGTCTGTCATTAATAAAACTCGTGAGGATGATGATGATGATGATGTTTATGATTCGTACATCCATTGACTGCATTATCTTACAGGTACAGATAACGTTCCTTAAGAAGCATTAATTGATAATTATGAAATGTATTTTTATGCATTAATTTAAAAAAGTAAACACTATGTTTTATTTTTTGTTACCATTTCTACTAGCCATGTGCAGATATGCGCTGTGATGACAAATTAATATTTGTCCATATTTCTTATAAAAATTTTTCATTTTAGCCCTTGAAAACTTAAATCTTTCCTGTTTTAAGCATAACAATCAGGGTGACGGCTCTTCCCTATTTGGAGCATGTTCGACATGGGTTTTTCTGTGCATGTGTAGGGAACAGGAGACTTCTTGCCGCTGTGGTACACCAAAGGGGATCTTGCTGGATGTGAGATATATTTCTTCTAGCAGACTGAAGTTTGCTCCGGATTTTCCATGATCACAAAGACCTGTGATACAGTTAGGTCCATAAATATTTGGACAGAGACAACATTTATCTAATTTTGGTTCTAGACATTACCACAATGAATTTTAAACAAAACAAATCAGATGCAGTTGAAGTTCAGACTTTCAGTTTTCATTTGAGGGTATCCACATTAAAATTGGATGAAGGGTTTAGGAGTTTCAGCTCCTTAACATGTGCCACCCTGTCCAAAAGTAATTGGACAGATTAAATAATTGTAAATAAAATGTTCATTTCTTGTATTTGGTTGAAAACCTTTTGTTGGCAATGACTGCCTGAAGTCTTGAATTCATGGACATCACCAGACACTGTGTTTCCTCCTTTTTGATGCTCTGCCAGGCCTTCACTGTGGTGGTTTTCAGTTGCTGTTGGTTTGTGGGCCTTTCTGTCTGAAGTTTAGTCTTTAACAAGTGAAATGCATGCTCAATTGGGTTGAGATCAGATGACTGACTTGGCCATTCAAGAATATTCCACTTCTTTGCTGTAATAAACTCCTGGGTTGCTTTGGCTTTATGTTTTGGGTCATTGTCCATCTGTAGTATGAAACGACGACCAATCAGTTTGGCTGCATTTGGCTGGATCTGAGCACACAGTATGGCTCTGAATACCTCAGAATTCATTCAGCTGCTTCTGTCCTGTGTCACATCATCAATAAACACTAGTGACCCAGTGCCACTGGCAGCCATGCATGCCCAAGCCATCACACTGCCTCCACTGTGTTTTACAGATGATGTGGTATGCTTTGGATCATGAGCTGTACCACACCTTCGCCATACTTTTCTCTTTCCATCATTCTGGTAGAGGTTGATCTTGGTTTCATCTGTCCAAAGAATGTTCTTCCAGAACTGTGCTGGCTTTTTTAGATGTTTTTTAGCAAAGTCCAGCCTAGCCTTTTTATTCTTGATGCTTATGAGTGGCTTGCACCGTGCAGTGAACCCTCTGTATTTACTTTCATGCAGTCTTCTCTTTATGGTAGATTTGGATATTGATACGCCTACCTCCTGGAGATTGTTTTTCACTTGGTTGGCTGTTGTGAAGGGGTTTCTCTTCACCATGGAGAGTATTCTGCGATCATCCACCACTGTTGTCTTCTGTGGGCTCCCAGGTCTTTTTGCATTGATGAGTTCACCAGTGCTTTCTTTCTTTCTCAGGATGTACCAAACTGTAGATTTTGCCACTCCTAATGTTGTAGCAATTTCTCGGAGGGGTTTTTTTCTGTTTTTGCAGCTTAAGGATGGCTTGTTTCACCTGCATGGAGAGCTCCTTTGACCGCATGTTTCCTTCACAGCAAAACCTTCCAAATACAAACACCACACCTCAAATCAACTCCAGCCCTTTTATCTACTTAATTGAGAATGACATAATGAAGGGATTGCCCACACCTTTCCATGAAATAGCCTTGGAGTCAATTGTCCAATTACTTTTGGTCCCTTTAAAAACAGGGTGGCACATGTTAAGGAGCTGAAACTCCTAAACCCTTCATTCAATTTTAATGTGGATACCCTCAAATGAAAGCTGAAAGTCTGAACTTCAACTGCATTTGAATTGTTTTGTTTAAAATTCATTGTGGTAATGTCTAGAACCAAAATTAGATAAATGTTGTCTCTGTCCAAATATTTATGGACCTAACTGTAAGGTCATAGTCACGTGATCTGGTCATCTGATGTGTACCTCACCTGAGGGTGTGGAGTAGGCCTATAAAACAAGGATCTGTTGTAGTTGGTGTGTGGAAGGAAGGATTTTGGCTGGAGTCAGCCTGGAAGATTGTTTTGTTACTGTGTGCCAGTGTGCACCAGGAAGCGAGTACCAGACCACCCGGAATGGGAACTGGCGGTCTCTGCTGACCTGCAGCCGCTTAGTTAAGCCCGTCCCAAGCAAGGGTGAGTCTGGCACCAGTGGTTCTCCAAACTGTGGTGATTTATGTTCTGTTTTTATTTTGTTATCTGGACTTTTTCTTGAACTCATGATTAAAACCACTGAAATTTGAAGTAAAAGGCGGTGTGTTTGCCTCATTACTGCGGCCCAGCCCTGCCTACCAGAGCGGATCCCTACAATTGGTGGCTTCAATGCGGGCAACGCAGTGAGGTCAGGCTGTTTTTTCCTGCATGACAGTAAATGTCCTAGGTAAAGAAAGTGACGCAAAACCCGGTGGATAACTGTCCCAAGATGGAGAACACAGTAAAAATGCTGGAGGAGGCCATGCGACAGCAACAGCAGGCTATGCAGCAGCAGCAAGCTATACAGCAGCAGGCTATGGAGCAGCAGCAGATATTTAATCAACAGCAACAGGAAACCAATAGTCTAGTGATGCAGCACATCACAGCGCCGCAGACAGCAGGAGCTGCCCGGGGATGGCAGGATGTCCGGAAAGCGGTGCGTACAGCGATCCGAAAGATGGAGCAATCAGATGACGTCAAGGTGTACCTGGAGATGTTGGAAGGCATGGCTAAAAGGGAGAGACTGCCCGGTACCAGTGGGCAGAGATCGTGGCTCCGTTTTTTTAATTCAGGACCCGCAAAAGCCTCTAGGGACCTACCCCCCGAGCAACAGGAGGACTATGAGAGCGTCAAGGGTGAGATACTTGCACGTCTTGGGGTAAATGTTTTGGTCCGGGCACAGCGGGTACACTAGTGGAACTTTTCCCCTTCCGAGCCAGCTCGGTCACAGTATTATGACTTGATACACCTGATAGAAAAGTGGTTGCAGCCGGAGGTGTTGTCACCCTGCGCTATGCTGGATCGTATAGTGACTGATAAATTCTTGAGAAATTTGCCAAACACCCTTCAAACATGGCTTGGACAGGCAGCCCCTACTGATGGTCTCCAAATGGTAGACCTCATTGAAAGATATGGGGCTACCAAGGAGATACAGGGAGAGACTACCTGGAAGGTACCAAGTAAATTCCACAAACCTTCACCCACAGCTCGGCGAGCAGAGACTCGGAGGGCTGCCCAGGACGGGTCGGGGAACAAAATGGGCCCCATAATCTGTTGGCGGTGCCAACAACCAGGACATGTGAGAGCTGTTTGCCCCCACCTGACAGAGCCCATGGACAACAACTTTGGCTACTATACGTCTCACTATGCAGAACACATGTGTGCAGTGGTCAAAGCAGAGGGACCCAATATGAACCATTTGTGTAAAGTGCAGGTGGAGGGTAACCCTGCTGTGGCTCTAGTGGACTCAGGGAGTCTCGTGAGTGACCCTAATACGAGCCAGTCACGTCAAAATCAGCGAGTATACTGCTGGGAAAATGGGTGTGTTGTGTATACATGGTGACTTCAAACATTATCCTACCACCCTGGTGATGATAAACACGCCAGCGGGGAGGAGGTGACACGAGGTGGGGGTGGTGGTTAATTAGCATTAATAATGGGGAGAGATTTTCCGTTATTTTATGTGCTTTGGCCTGTAATTACCCCTCCCACAGAACAGTCGTCGGCACCAGTGGCAAACAGGTTGCATTCTCCAGAAATCGGGCATGAACCTGGTGGCCCAGAGGAAGATGTACTGGCGGTAGGAGTACCTTAGCCTTCGGTGGAGGAGGAAAACCCCTATCCTATAGAAGTGTTAGGTGGGGAGATAGAAGATTTGCCACCGGGACCAGAATTGTCATACTTAAATGTGGCAGGTGACAATTTTGGTACGGCGCAAATACGGGACCCTACGTTGACTCGAGCCAGGGAAAATGTACTGGTTGTCAATGGGGAACCCCAACACCCCAGGACAGCTAAAGTATTTACCCGATTTGAGCTGAACCAAGATTTGCTGTATGGGGTTTAAAAAATACATGGGGAAATTGTCGAGCAATTGCTGGTACCGCAGTCATATCGGAGGTTGGTAAAGATGAGTCGCACACACCAGGGTTATGGGGTACTCGGCACCGAGCCCATTGAAGTCTATGGGGAATGTCACAAGTAGCTCAGCTCGGTCCGTTGCCCTGGGCGCTCATTCAAAGGGGGAATATTTACAGGGGATTGAAATAATAGTTTGTGACGCCACCTGTGGTTTCTGATCAAGGTGACCAGCGCTGCGGGGTGAATCCTCTGAGGGTTGGGGCAGCAAGGTGGTAGGTCTCCCACAGGTGAGACTAGATAGATCCCTCAGGGTGTAATGGCAGTGCAGGGTGCAGGCAATAAGTCAGTCACACACAAGCTGGTCTCTTTCCATACCTTTACTGATGAAGGTTGCAGGTATGTCCCGGGAAGCTGCTCAGGGTGGAGTATGCACATCCAGGTAATTGCTGAGTAGGTTAAAGGCCTCCTTTCCCTTTAAAGTGTATGAGTCCTAACCTGAGTGAAGTCAGGTTTAACTCTGAATAACACAGCTTCGCCCGGCCAACATTGTGGTGGAAGTCTTCTGTTGGTAGAACTAAGTCTATATCTGCAGTGCACTGCCAGACTCCTGTTCTGCCTGACCCCGGTTACGTATCGACACTTAGGGCTACCCTCTGCGACTTGAAGCCCAGCAGGGATTCCGGTTTTCTATCACTAGCCGTGAAGGTACCAGCAATACTTCGGACCCGGTGTCCGGTTAGTTCGAGTGAAGGTGATCTGTCACCGAAGTCACTCCTTCCTAGGGTAACCACTCGCCCGTCGCCCTACTCTCCTCCTTAACATAAGCACAGGGCAGCAGTAGGTTCTGTCTTAGCTTCCTTCCTTCTTTCCAAAGCTCGCTGACTGACTCTCAGTTAACTCGATGTTCTTAACAACTGTAGTCCCCTTCCTTCTTTCTTTCCCTCAAAGACTCTGTCCAAAGCAGCTTTCAGGACGTTTCATCAGACTGATTACAAGCCCGCTCCGAGAGTCACTCTCCACTTGCAAGGGGGAACTCACAGTCTAGATGTTCCGAGATATCAGCTTGCAATCTCTCTCTCTCTTCTGTCTCTGACAGGAAATCTCACACACGTCTGTCTCTAGCTCTGACTGAGCTCTGACAGGAACTGATCTGATCTCATCTGACAGGAACTAATCCTGACAGGAAACATACTCAGACTGGCTACTGCTACGTCTCCCACACACCCTTAAATAGTCTAAGGTTCCCTCTAGTGGTAATCTAGGGAAGTGTGTGTTGTGAATGAATATCAGATTTTGCAATTACCTTTTAGCACATACTCCTGGAACATGTGTACCAAGCGCAGCTGGGCCACACAATGGACTTAGCGCATGCGCATGTACTAGGGGGACATTTGGGACCAAAGAAAACCCTAGACAGAATTCTACAATGGTTTTACTGGCTATGGGTCTATGAATAAGTTAAACGGTATTGTTACTCTTGTCCCGTGTGCTAGGTAACCAGTCCGCAGCCTCATTTTCAGAGTCCCTTGGTGCCATTACAAATTATAGAGGTACCGTTTGAGAGAATAGCTAATGGATCTGGTGTGGACGGTTAATAAATCAGCAAGGGGTCATCAACACATCCTCGTAGTTATAGATTATGCTACCAGGTATCCTGAGGCTATTCCCCTGCGACACACCTCGTCAAAACTGATCGCAAAATAACTCATGGGTATGTTCTCTCGGGTGGGAATCCCTCAAGAAATCTTAACAGATCAGGGGACCCCCTTTATGTCAAAAATCATGAAGGAACTCTGCCACGTGTTAAACAGTTGCGCACATCGGTCTATCATCCCCAAACAGACAGTTTAGTAGAAAGGTTCAATAAAACCCTGAACAATATGTTGAAAAAAAAAGGCTCTAAAGATGCTAAGGACTGGGATCTCTTGTTGCCATACCTGATGTTTGCAGTGCGGGAGGTGCCCCAGGCATCTACGGGCTTCTCGCCCTTTGAACTATTATATGGCAGACATCCCCGTAGCTTACTCGATATAGCTAAAGAGGCCTGGGAAAACCATACAACTCCCCACAAAAGTGTGATAGAACATGTGGCCAAAATGCAAGAGAGAATGGAGACAGTCCTACCATTAGTCCGAGAACATATGGAATCAGCACAAAGGTCACAGAGGCAGGTCTATAACCGGGAGGCACGGGTAAGGTCCTTTAACCCTGGGGATCGGGTGTTGGTACTTGTGCCTATAGTGGATAGTAAGTTCCTTTCAAGGTGGCAGGGACCCTACGACATTATAGAGAAGGTGGGACCAGTAAACTATAAAATACACCAACCAGTGCGGAGAAAGCCAGAACACGTATACCATCTGAATCTGCTCAAACCATGGAAAGACAGAGACACGCTTGGTCAGGATTGTCCACGGCCTGCATTTCCAGTACAGATGGCTTCCTTGCCTCAGGAGAAGGCAAGAGAAGTCCTCTCCGCCGTCAAAAAATCAGACACTTTGTCGCACAGACAAGTTCAGGAAGTCAGAGAGTTTGTTAAATACAGATGTTTTTTTTTAACTTCCTGGTCGTACCTCCCTAATACAACATGACATTGTCACTGAGCCGCAGGGCAAAGTATGATTAAAGCCATATCGGGTGACTGAGGCCCGGCGACAAGCCACCTTGGAAGAGGTCAAGAAGATGCTGCAGTTAGGGGTCATTGAAGAGTCCCAGAGTGAGTGGGCCAGCCCAATAGTCCTAATACCAAAGCCAGATGGGACACTAAGGTTCTGTAATGACTTAAGAAAACTGAATGAAATTTCTAACTTTGACGCCTACCCCATGCCCCGGGTCGATGAGTTAATAGAGCGGTTTGGGCAGGCACGTTATTTTTCACTCATTGAACTCACAAAAGGGTATTGGCAGGTGCCACTAACAAAAGCAGCGAGACAGAAAACGGCTTTTTTAACACCCGAGGGACTGTTCCAGTATATAGTCCTACCCTTCGGGTTGCATGGCGCTCCAGCGACATTCCAGAGGTTAATGGACGTTGTTCTTCGTCCTCATCGCCGATATGCCGCGGCCAATCTGGACGATATTGTGGTGTACAGTACAGACTGGGAAAGTCACTTAGCCAAGGTACAGGCGGTGATAGATTCGCTGAGACAAGCAGAGCTAACTGCCAACCCAAAGAAGTGTTCCATAGGGTTGGAGGAAGATCGCTACCTGGGGTATGTGATTGTGAGAGGAGTTATCAAAGGCCAAATAAACAAAGTGGAGGCAATCCAAAACTGGCCCCGTCCCCTCACCACTAAACAAGTGAAAGGGTTTTTGGGGTTAGTGTGATACTACCGGCGGTTTATTCATAATTTTGCAACACTGTCGGCGCCGTTAAATGACTGCCTAAAAGGCAGGAATTTAGTAATGGTGCGATGGAATGATCAGCTTGAAGAAGCGTTTGTAAAACTAAAAGGGGCACTGTGTGTGTGTCACCATTTTTGATCACACCCGACTTCAAAAGAGAATTCATTGTCCAGACTCATGCGTCAGAGGTAGGTGTGGGGGCCGTTTTGTCTCAGGAGGTTAACGGGGAGAAGCATCACATTACTTTCCAGAGTCGAAAGCTAACTCCAGCTGAAACTAGATACAGCATTGTAGAGAGAGAGAGTGCCTGTCGATCAAGTGGGCACTGGAGTCGTTGCGCTACTATCTGTTGGGGATAACATTTTGGTTGTTAACTGATCATTCCCCTCAGACTGGCAGTGTTGTATCCCAAGGAGTAGAGTTCAGGTGGTAGATAGATGAACATAACAGGAGAAATTGATAACGTTGCCAACCAGTTATTTAATCGGAAAACGGACAGGCAAATTCTGGCGAGATCCATGCCTTGTTCATTTTCAGAAAAGTAAGCCGGTCTACATTATCGGAGGATAGTCGCATGCGACGGTCTGTTAGTACACCACCTGCAGCACTAAAGACGCGCTCCGATAATACACTGGCAGCAGGGCAAGCCAGCACCTCCAATGCATACTGGCTAAGCTTTGGCCATGTATCCAGCTTAGAGACCCAAAACTTGAAAGGGGAAGAGCCATCTGGGAGTACACTGAGAGGGCAAGACAAGTAGTCTGTCACCATCTTACGGAAACGTTGCCTCCTGGTGACTGGAGGCGTCTCGGATGGTGTAGACATTGGTGGCGCTGACACAAAACTTCGCCACATTTGGAACATACTGGTCTTGCCCCCCTGTGTAGAGGCGCTGCTTGTGCTCCCTCTTGTTGCAGAGCTGTCTCCATTGCCTCCACGCACAGAGCTGCTTTGTAAAGCAGTAGCAGCAGTGTTCTCGGCTGGAATGGAGAACATTATGGATTGCACCAGTGTGTCTTTGTACTCCCACATTTTATGCTCCCGGTTCAACGGTGTGATGAGGCTTTGTAAGTTGTACCGGTAGCGAGGGTCTAGGAGGGTGTACACCCAATAATCAGACGTGGTGAGAATGTGGGCGATGCGGCGGTCGTTTCTCAGGCACTGCAGCATGAAATCAACCATGTGCTGCAGACTCCCAACTGGCCAAGAAACGCTGTCCTCTGTAAGAGGCGTCATCTGTACCTGCTCTGCATCACCCCACCCTCGCTCTACACACTGACTAGAGCGTTGTGTACCTCCCTCTGTAGCGATTTCTTCCTCCTCCATTGACTCCTCCTCATCCTCCTCACAAAGTGAGCCCTGCAAAGCCCTTTGGGAGGAACCACGTTGCGCTGACTGTCCAAAAGGTGATGGAATTTGTGTCTCCTCATCCTCCACCTCTTCCAAAACCTCATCCCTTAGTGCTTGCAGTGTTTTTTGAAGCAGGCAGATAAGGGGGACAGTCAGGCTGACTAGTGCATCATCTGCACTCGCCATCCGCGTTGACTCATCAAACGCACGCAAAACGTGGCAGATGTCCTTCATAGAGGCCCACTCAGTAGTGGTGAAGTGTGAACGGCGCAAATTGCGTGTTGATTGCGCCTGTTGCAGCTGATACTCCATTACTGCTGTCTGCTGCTCACACAACCGCTCCAACATATGTAACGTGGAATTCCACCTGATGGGTACGTCACATATGATGCGATGTTCAGGAAGGCGCAATCTGCGTTGCAGAGCTGCAATGCGTGATCTGGAAATGCTGGAACGTCGCAAGTGAGCGCACTCTAGGCGGACCTTGTGCAGCAGTGCATCAAGATCCGGATAGTCCCTCAAAAAACTCTGCACGACCAAGTTGAGCACATGTGCCAGACATGGTATGTGAGTGAGGTTGCCAAGGGCCAGAGCTGCCACCAGATTTCGGCCATTGTCACACACTACCAAGCCTGGCTGGAGATTCGCTGGCAAAAAACACACGTCGCTCTCCTGCTTGATGGCATTCCAGACCTCCTGCGCTGTGTGGCTTCGATTCCCCATGGAAATTAATTTCAGGACGGCCTGTTGACGTTTGGCCATGGCTGTGCTCATATCAGTCGCAACAGGTAAGCGTTCACGGGTCCATGTGGAGGTAGACCGTGACGGCTCCTGCAGCGATGATTCTGAGGAACTGGAGGAGGAGGAGGAGTCAATGTGTACAGACTGGATTCCAGCAATCCTTGGAGTTGGCAGAACACGTACAGCGCCACTCGCAACATCTCTACCTGGCTCCACAACATTGACCCAATGGGCAGTGAGGGAAAGGTATCGTCCCTGGCCATGGGTACTGGTCCACGCATCAGTGGTCAGGTGGACCTTGCTACTGACGGCGTTTAGTAGCGCATGTTTAATTTTTCCCTCAACATGCTTTTGCAGAGCAGGGACGGCTTGCCTGCTGAAATAAAATCGGCTTGGCACATTGTATTGTGGGACTGCCAATGCCATTAAGTTCCGGAAACTGTCAGTCTCCACCAGCCTGAATGACAGCATTTCAAGGGACAGGAGTTTTGCAATGCCAGCATTCAGAGCCTGTGCTCGTGGATGGTTTTCCCAGTATTGCCGTCTTTTATCCCATGCCTGTGCTACCGATGGCTGTTTTGTGGCCTGGGAGTGTGAGGATGACAGGGAACTTGCAGCTGTGGGTGGAATAACACTTTGTCTCTGGACAACAGTGACCGAGGTTCTTCCATGGCGATCGTGTGAGGAAGCCGAACCAGCTGTGTGTGAGCTGGAGGAAGAGGCTCCAACACGAGCTGAAGATGTAGGTGCTGCTGTAGGTTGGCCTACATCTCCAGTGTGTCTTTGTAACTCAACTACGTGCTTTGTCCGCACATGTTTCCACATATTAGTGGTATTGAGGTTACTGACACTTTTACCTCTTTTTACTTTTTGCTTACACAGCTTGCATTTGACATAGCAAATATCATCTGCAAGTGTGTCAAAAAAGGACCACGCAGTGCAAGTCCTGGGAGCGCCCGTTTTGACTTTTGGAAGAGAACTGCTCCCAACAGGTGCCAAACTGGAGGCTACAGGCAACCGAGTCTGCAGCCTACCTCTCCCTCCTGTTTGTACCGTTGGGCCAATCTCTTCCTCAGAGCTGCTCCCACCACCTTCCTGTTCCTCACGCCATGTTGGGTCTTGGACCTCATCATCTCCACTACCCTCTTCCAACACCTGCTGCTGTTGGGTGATCTGGACAGCACCATGCTCAACAGAAACTGGCAACTGAGTCTCATCATCATCAGATGTGTTCTGCGGTGTGCTGACCATCGGCACTGGCTCACCCGCCTCTTCAGATTCAGAGAGACACAGCTGTTGCGCATCACTGCATACTCCCTCTTCTTCAAATTCCAGAATGCTGCTTGGCTGGGCCCCTGTTTGCAAGCCAACAGATTCTGAGAACAGAAGCAGAGACTCAGCTGGCTCCAGTTCAGAACTCTCTGACTGCCTGGGCAATTTGACAGGCGGTGAACAGACAGATGGTTAATCAACAGTGTTGTGGTCCTGAGAGGAGGTGGAAGCAATTGAAGTCGATGCATTGGCTGCCATCCAACCAACAACAGCTTCAATTTGTTCTTCCCGCAGCAGGGGGGTACGCCGAGCTCCTACAAAACTGCACATAAAGGAACGCTCACGGGGAAAACTGGTGGATGCTGTGTCACTGGGGCGGCAGCAGCCACAGAATCCCCACGTCCTCTCCCTGCTGAAACTCCATGGCCACGACCACGTGCCTTATTCCCTGCCTTCTTCATCTTTGTAGATTGATAAAGAAAGTCAGAAAAGTTATAAGGCCTAAGTGTGGTTATTACGCAGAGACTGCAGTGAACACTGCACACAACTGTTCACTATCTCTGAAAGGCTCCTTTCTGTAATTCTATAGTGTTTGCAACCAATGTATTGGATACGGATGGAAGCGCGTCACACTAATAGATTTGAGTTATTTGAAATGGTATGGAGCAGCACCAATTTGAGAAAATGACAAGGATGAGGCAGTGACACACGTTCAGCAGACTACAACCAGCAGTGGTTGAAGAACTAACTGGAGCGTGATCTGCACTCAAAAAAAACAAAACTCACAGACTAGAGTGAACACTGAACACAACTGTTCACTATCTCTGAAAGGCTCCTTTCTGTAATTCTATAGTGTTTGCAACCAATGTATTGGATACGGATGGAAGCGCGTCACACTAATAGATTTGAGTTATTTGAAATGGTATGGAGCAGCACCAATTAGAGAAAAATGACAAGGATGAGGCAGTGACACACGTTCAGCAGACTACAACCAGCAGTGGTTGAAGAACTAACTGGAGCGTGATCTGCACTCAAAAAAAAAAAAACTCACAGACTAGAGTGAACACTGAACACAACTGTTCACTATCTCTGAAAGGCTCCTTTCTGTAATTCTATAGTGTTTGCAACCAATGTATTGGATACGGATGGAAGCGCGTCACACTAATAGATTTGAGTTATTTGAAATGGTATGGAGCAGCACCAATTTGAGAAAAATGACAAGGATCAGGCAGTGACACACGTTCAGCAGACTACAACCAGCAGTGGTTGAAGAACTAACTGGAGCGTGATCTGCACTCAAAAAAAACAAAAATCACAGACTAGAGTGAACACTGAACACAACTGTTCACTATCTCTGAAAGGCTCCTTTCTGTAATTCTATAGTGTTTGCAACCAATGTATTGGATATGGATGGAAGCGCTTCACACTATAATTTCAATTGAATGGAGCAGCAAGAATTACACTAAAGAAAAAAAAAAGAGTCTGTGAGTGACACGTGCAGATGCCTACAAACAGCGTTGGATGCAGAGCAAACTGCAGCATCACCTGCACTCTCACACACACACCTTGCACAGAGCTGTTAAAACAACACTGGCAAAAGGAAGCTTTACACAGCGGTTGGTAAACTAGCCTGCCTAGAGCACAGTACACAAAATCGCAATCTCTAACTGTCCCTCAGAGTCAGCAGAGCAGCGTTCTGTCCCTTACTGAATTCACAGCACAGTGACGCTAAAATGGCGGCGGCGCCTTTTATAGTGCATTCTGACATCATTTCAGCATCCAATCACAGCCATGCCATTAGTTAACATGACCGCAGCAGTACAGGATGTGCCCACACTTCTTAGGATTCCTCATTGGCTGACTAAAATCACATTGCCTCTCAAAGAATTATGGGAACTTCCGATTCCGGTATACGATATATGAAAAATATCGGAACTAAGTATCGGAATTCCGATACAGCGAATATCGGCCGATACCCGATACTTGCGGTATCGGAATGCTCAACTCTACTCATTGCTCTTACAGTAAAGAATTTTTTTATCACTGATCATGTTATCTGTCATGGGATTTTCTTGTGTAAATACAGTTGAAAAAAAGTCATTTAGCATATTGGTTTTTTCCTCATCCTCATCCACCATTTCACCCAGACTATTTTTAAGGGGGCCAACACTATCATTTTTTAGTTTCTTGCTATTTATGTAGTTAAAGAATAATTTGGGATTATTTTTACTTTCTCTGGCAATGAGTCTCTCTGCCTCAATCTTTGCTGTCTTGATTTTTACAGAATTTATTCAGTCTTCTGTATTTATTTAATTCCTCATCACTACCTACTTGCTTTAATTCCCTAAACGCTTTCTTTTTGTCCCTTATTGCACCCCTTACAGCTCTATTTAGCCATAGTTGTTTCCTCCTAATTCTAGCATGTTTATTCCCATAGGGTATATACTGTGCACAGGTCCTATTCAGGATGCTGATAAACGTCTCCCATTTTCTTTGTGTATTTTTATGTCTCAGGATATCGTCCCAGTTTATTGAACCAAGATCATCTCTCATCCGTTGGAAATTTGCCTTCCTGAAGTTTAGTGTCCTTGTAACCCCTCGACTACACATCTTATTAAAGAATACATGAAAGCTTATTATTTTGTGATCACTATTACCCAAGTGACCCCCAACCCTTATATTTGATATGCGATCTGACCTGTTGGTTAATATTAGGTCTAGCAGTGCCCCCCCTCTTGTTGGGTCCTGACCTAGTTGTGAAAGGTAATTGTCTCTCATAGTTGCCAAAAACTTATTACCTTTGCTGGAACTACAGGTTTCTGTTCCCCAATGTATTTCAGGGTAGTTGAAGTCCCCCATAATAATGACTTCTCCTTGAGTTGCTGCTTCATCTATTTGCTTTACGAGGATATTCTCTGTTGCTTCCATTATTTTAGGAGACTTATAACAAACCCCTGAAAAAATAGGAACAGCATCCAATCCAGGTGAAGTATAACAAGTCTTTATTCAGCCACCATAAAATACGACGTTTCGGCCATTTTCAGGCCTTTATCAAGTATAAAGGCCTGAAAATGGCCGAAACGTCGTATTTTATGGTGGCTGAATAAAGACTTGTTATACTTCACCTGGATTGGATGCTGTTCCTATTTTTTCGTTGGACTGTTGTTCATTTGGATCCTTGAACGCCTGAACGTGCATCCGTGCTAACTCCCGAGTGCTGTCAGCTGCTTGAATACTTATAACAAACCCCTATCAGTAATTTATTATTTCCCCCCCTCCCCTAATCTCCACCCACAGAGACTCTACATCTTCATTAGATGCACAGATATCATGCAGGATGGGTTTTAAGGATGATTTTACATATAAACACACACCCCCACCTCGCTTATTTGTACGGTCATTTCTGAACAGACTATAGCCCTGTAAATTAACCGCCCAGGCGTGGCTCTCATCCAGCCAAGTCTCAGATATCCCCACCATGTCATAATTATGTTCCAACAAAATTAATTCTAATTCCGTCATTTTGTTGGTGAGGCTTCTAGCATTAGTATACATGCACTTTATGTATCTCTCTAAACTTCTATTCTTTCTTAAATTATTAACTGTTCTAACCCCACCCCCCATGCCACCCCCACCCTCAATTTCATTATTTGTGCTCAGGTCTCTACCTGCACTGCCTTCCCCTCCTATAAAATGAATACCCTCCCCCTAGTCCCTAGTTTAAAGACTCCTCCAACCTTCTAGCCATTTTCTCCCCCAGCACAGCTGCACCCTCCCCATTGAGGTGCAGCCCGTCCCTAGCATAGAACCTGTAGCCAACTGAGAAGTCGGCCCAGTTCTCCAGGAACCCAAACCCCTCCTTCCTACACCAATTCTTGAGCCACTTATTAACCTCCCTAATCTCCCGTTGCTTCTCTGGTGTGGCACGTGGTACAGGCAGTATTTCAGAAAATACCACGTTGGAGGTCCTTGCTTTAAGCTTGCAGCCTAATTCCCTGAAATCGTCTTTAAGGACCTTCCACCTACCTCTAACTTTGTCATTTGTGTCAATGTGCACCATGACCGCTGAGTCCTCACCAGCCCCTCCCAGTAATCTGTCAACCCGATCAGCGATGTGTCGGACTCGAGCGCCAGGTAGGCAGTACACTGTTCGACGATCCCTGTCTTTGTGACAGATTGCCCTATCTGTTCCCCTAATAATTGAGTCCCCCACTACCAACACCTGTCTGGCCTGCCCTGCTCTCCTAATTCCCCCCTTACTGGAGCAGACACTCCCCTGGCTTTCAGAGGACATGCCTGGCTGCAGCAGTGCTACCCCTGTACTGACAACTCCCTCATCTGCCAACTTTGCAAACTTATTGGGGTGTGCCAGATCAGGACTAGCCTCCCTGGTGCTCTTCCCTCTACCCCGCTTTCTAACTGTCACCCAGCTTCCTACTTCAGTGTCCTGCAGCTCCATCCTAGCATCCCCCCCCTCATCTGTCCCATTGAGCGTCTGCTCAGTGAGCAGAAGACTCTTTTCCATATTGTCTATGGATCTCAGTGTTGCCAGCTGCACATTTAGATCCAGGATTTGGGCTTCCAA
The DNA here is from genome assembly GCA_033576555.1 of Oophaga sylvatica. Classification (NCBI taxonomy): domain Eukaryota; kingdom Metazoa; phylum Chordata; class Amphibia; order Anura; family Dendrobatidae; genus Oophaga; species Oophaga sylvatica. The sequence goes on from JARQOD010001592.1 coordinate 72,251, forward strand.
ATGCACAACGTGCTCACATCTCACACAGCAGAATGCACCCTCGATCGGCTGTTCAAGGACTGCATACATGTGGCAAGATGTACACTGGATGGCATTGGCAATAGTGGAGCACATATCTAATGGGGATTTCACCAGACAGCAAAGATAAGTAAAAATAAATAAAAAGTATTAATAAAATATAACAGCAGTTCAGTAATTCCTCCTTGGAAACTCCCTGAATCCAAAGTCACTGAATCTCAAGTCACACTTACCACCGTTCGCACTTGCGCACCGGTCACACTCAGCTCGCTCACACTCGCTGAAGCAGAAGATTTAAAGAGATTTTTTTTTTCTCCTTCAACAGCAAATCACCCTGCTGCTCAAATGCACTTCTAAAAAAGGTGTCAGGAGGATAAACCTGAGCGCTGCCCTATTGGGAAATTGTTTGTCCCAGACCAGTGGAAAAAGAGTGTGATGTCTGAGATTCATTGTTCCGCGTTGGCCGGTCATCCCGGAATTTTTGGTACCAGAGACTTGGTTAGTCGGTCCTTTTGGTGGCCTACTTTGTCTCGTCACGTCAGGGAATTTGTGCAGTCCTGCGGGACTTGCTCTCGCTCCAAGCCTTGCTCTTGCTCTAGTGGTTTGTTGATGCCATTGACTGTGCCCAAGAGACCATGGACCCATATCTCTATGGATTTCTTTTCCGACCTCCCTGTTTCTCAGAGAATGACCGTTATCTGGGTGATTTGTGATAGGTTTTCCAAAATGATACATCTTGTGCCATTACCTAAGTTGCCTTCCTCCTCCGAATTGGTGCCTTTGTTCCTTCAGCACGTGGTTTGGTTACACGGCATTCCTGAGAACATTTGGTCTGACAGAGGAGTCCAGTTTGTTTCCAGATTTTGGAGGACTTTTTGTTCTAAACTTGGTGTTCAATTGTCTTTCTCCTCGGCTTTTCATCCTCAGACCAATGGACAAACTGAGAGAACAAACCAGACATTGGAGACTTATCTGAGATGCTTTGTGTCTGCTGATCAGGATGACTGGGTCTCTTTTTTGCCTTTGGCTGAGTTTGCTCTTAATAATAGGGCTAGCTCTGCCACTTTGATGTCTCCATTTTTCTGCAATTTTGGGTTTCACCCTCGATTTTCTTCGGGACAGACGGAGGCTTCTGTCTGTCCAGGTGTTGACTCTGTTGTGGAGTGTATGCAGCAGATTTGGGACCAGGTAGTGGAGAGGTTGTCCCTCTCTCAGGAGAGGGCCCAGCGGTTTGCCAACCGGCATAGGACTGATGGTCCTCGGTTTGAAGTGGGGACTTGGTCTGGTTGTCCTCAAGAAATATCCCTATGAGAGTTGCATCTCCTAAGTTTAAGCCTAGGTTCATTGGACCTTATAAGATCATGGAGATTCTTAATCCTGTTTCCTTTCGTTTACTTCTTCCTAGGGACGTTTAAGATCCATAATGTGTTCCACAAGTCCTTATTGAAGAGGTTTGTTTAGCCAGTGGTTCCTATGGCTGCGCCTCCTGACCCTGTTTTGGTTGAGGGCAATCTGGAGTATGTGGTTGAGAAAATATTGGATTCTTGTTTTTCTAGATGGAAACTCCAGTATTTGGTTAAGTGGAGAGGTTATGGTCAGGAGGACAATTCTTGGGTGTTTGCTTCGGACATCCATGCTAGGAGACTGATCCGTGCGTATCACAGAGCTCATCCTGACCGACCTGGTTGCCCAAATGAGGGTTCGGTGACCCCTCCTCAAGGGGGGGGTACTGTTGTGAATGTGTTAGAAATGAATTCTGAGCAGAAGCTCCCTCTGGTGGTTACAAACAGTACTGAACTATTCAATGAAGATTGTGAAGATTGGCAATCAGGTGTTACAGACTGGTCTTATATAAGGGAGGTTCCCTCCCATCAGGGTTGCCGGTGATCAATTGTTCTTGTCTCAACTTTGGTTCCTGGTTCACTTGGAAGCTTGCTGTGTCTTGCCTGCATCTTCTGCTAACAGGTAAGATATTTTCTGCTTTTATTTTTGTGCTTGCTTTTTGCATTTTGTCCTGCACTTCTGTGGAGGTCAGTCAGGTCCCCTCCGGGGGCTTGTGCTCCTCTCAGTTTATCTGAGCCACTGTTATTTGTTCATTTGCCTTTTCCAGTTTTTTCAGTGGCTGCTGCTTAGTTTTGTTACACCAGAGAACTAATTTAGGTGGTAGAGGTCATGTGATCTCAGTTGTTTTTGCAATTAGTGAGTTGGTATTTTTTTTTAGGGTTTTTTGGATTGCAGTAAGTGTCCTTTCTATCCTTTTCTTTCTAGGAAGATTGGGCCCCAACATTTGCTCATACTATTTTCTGTCTGTGTCTGTATTTCCTCTTGTCTAACCGCCATTACATGTTTGGGGGCTTCCTATGTTCTTTGGGGATCTGCTCCGGGGCAGATAGTTTTCCTCTTTCTATCTTTAGGTGTAGTTAGCTTCTCAGGCTGTGACGAGGCGTCTAGGACCAACGTAGGTACGCTCCACAGCTTCCTTTAGTTGTGGTGGTTAGTCAGGGTACTGCAATCCAGTAGATTCCAACCTCTCTGGTGTATTGCCTTTTTTTGCCTGCTCTCCTCAGCTACCAAATCATAACACCCTCCAATCCACCAAATAAAATCTTTTGCTCCGTACCACCTTACACCCTACGATGGCGTTGACCTCATGGTCATCCGTAGACGAACCCGATGTCCCGGCAGATAACTCGTAAAACCTGGACATGAGCACGGGTTTCAGGAGGGATACGTGAAAGGTGTCAGAGATACCCAGGCGTGGTGGAAGAGCCAAACGGTATACCACAAGGTTAACCTGCTTGAGGACTTTGAAAGGACCCAGGTAGCGGGGTGCCAACTTAGTGGACTCAACTCGCAGCCTCATGTTACGGGCAGAGAGCCACACCAAGTCCCCAGGAGCAAATGTCGGAGCGGGGCGCCAATGTGCGTCGGCGGAGGACCTCATCATCTCCTTGGATGCCTGATTGGCATCCTGGGTACGGTCCCAAATGTCCCATGCCTCCACAGCCCAGTCTACCACCCTGAAATCGGCAGAAGACACGGGAATGGGCACCGGAACCCGCGGATGCTGACCGTAGTTTAGGAGGAATGGAGTCTGTCCGGTGGAGTCAGCCACAGCATTGTTCAGTGCAAACTCAGCCCACGGTAGCAAGGATGCCCAGTCATCCTGCCTAGCTGAGACAAAATGTCGTAGATAGGTGACCAAGGTCTGGTTGGCCCTCTCTACTAACCCATTCGTCTCGGGATGGTATGCTGAAGAGAGATTTAACTCAATACTGAGTAGACGACAAAGTTCTCTCCAGAATCGAGATGCAAACTGGGGCCCTCGGTCACTGACAATTTTGTCCGGCATGCCGTGTAGACGGAAGATGTGCCTAATAAACAACGCTGCCAGGGCCTGTGCAGAAGGTAACCGTGGTAGCGGCACTAGGTACACCATTTTGGAAAAATGATCGGTGATTACCCAAATGATGGTGCAGCCCCGAGACTTGGGTAAGGCCACCACAAAGTCCATCCCGACCATCTCCCTGGGCCTGTCTGCCACCGGAAAAGGGTAAAGTAACCCAGCTGGCCGTTGTCGAGGAGACTTATTCAGGAGACACACGCCCGAACATAGTCCCCAATGTCACGGACCATATGCGGCCACCAGTATGTCCTCGCCAGCAACTCAGATGTCCTCTTTGACCCAAAGTGTCCACCCACCCTGGACGAGTGTGCCCAAGAGAGTACCTCCGGTCGCAAATTGGTAGGCACAAAAGTCTTGCCCGGAGGCACAGACTCTAGCGAAACCGGGGCCATAGTTCTCAGGATCTCTGTGGGGACAATAAGACGAGGCTCCTCCTCTTCCTCCTCAGAGGACACCACAGAGCGAGAGAGAGCATCGGCACGGATGTTCTTCTCTCCCGAGAGAAAATGGAGGGTGAAATGAAACCGGGAGAAGAACAAGGACCATCTTGCCTGGCGAGAATTAAGCCGCTGGGCAGTCTGAAGATACACCAAATTCTTGTGGTCGGTGAAGACTTGGAAGGGAAAGCGGGCCCCCTCCAACAGATGTCTCCACTCAGAGAAGGCCAATTTCATTGCTAGCAACTCCCTATCCTCGATGGAATAATTCCTCTCCGTTGATGTGAAGGTCTTAGAGAAGAAGAAGCAAGGATGCTTCTGACCTTGAGCATCCTTTTGGAAGAGGACTGCTCCAGCACCAACGGATGAGGCATCCACCTCCAATAAAAATGGCTTATCAACATCGGGGCGATGTAGGATGGGAGAGCTAGCAACATGAGACTTAATAGAAGTGAAAGCATTGGAGACCTCTTCCGACCACAATTTGTGATTTGCTCCCTTCTTGGTGAGGGCTACCAAGGGAGCTACCAAGATAGAGAAATGGGGAATGAACTGGCAATAGTAGTTAATGAACCCCATAAAGTGCTGCACCGCTTTAAGAGATTGGGGTTCTTGCCAGTCCATCACAGCCTGTAGTTTGTCAGGATACATAGCCAATCCCTGGGTTGAGATGATATAACCAAGGAAAGGTAAAGACTCCAGCTCAAACATACATTTCTCTAACTTATCATAAAGGGAATTTGCCCGTAAGAGGTCAAAGACTCTGCAGACATCTCTCCGGTGGGAGTCAATATCTGGAGAGAAGATGAGTATATCATCCAGATAGACTACGACCGAGGTGGAGAGCATATCCCGGAAGATGTCATTAACAAAGTCTTGGAAAACGGCTGGGGCATTACAGAGCCCAAAGGGCATCACCAGATATTCGTAATGCCCATCCCTGGTATTAAAAGCCATCTTCCATTCGTCCCCCTCACGGATGCGAATCAGGTTATAAGCACCGCGCAGATCTAGTTTAGTAAATACCCTCGCTCCCCGGAGCCTATCAAAGAGCTCAGAAATCAGGGGCAACGGGTACTTGTTCTTAACGGTGATGGCGTTAAGACCCCAGTAATCAATGCACGGACGTAATTCTCCGTTCTTCTTCTGCACGAAGAAGAATCCCGCCCCTGCCGGTGACACCGACTTCCTAATGAACCCTCTTGCCAGGTTCTCCTGAATATATTGTGACATGGCCTCTGTCTCAGGAAGAGAGAGAGGATAGACCCTTCCCCGAGGAGGTTCTGCTCCAGGCAATAGTTCGATAGGACAGTCATAGGGGCGATGAGGCAAAAGAGTCTCTGCTGCCTTCTTGGAGAACACGTCTGCATATGACCAATAGCACTTGGGAAGTGGAGTAACTCAGTAGTGGTAACCTGAAAGCAACTCCTGACACATCTGCCTCTACATGCATCACTCCAACCCAGTAACCTACCCGAAGTCCACTCTATATGTGGGGAGTGGAAACGGAGCCAAGGTATTCCTAGTAGGATCTCGTCTATTCCCTCGGGAAGGACGAGTAGGGAAATAAGCTCCTGATGGGAAGGGGATACAAACAATGCAAGAGGAACAGTCTGGTGTGTAATTTGTGAGGGCAATGTCGACCCATTCACTACCCGGACAGTCACTGATTTGTCAAGCACCACCAGAGGTATTGCGTGACGGCGAGCAAAGTTAGAGGACATGAAGTTCCCCTCTGCTCCTGAGTCCACGCAAAGGTCGACTGTGAGAGTGGAAGTGCCTACAGTGTTTGTCCCTTTAAGTGTCATCTTGGAGGAAAATGCCGCTGTCTCTAGTGACCTCCTCCCAGGGTCACTAGACGCGATCGCCTCTGCGATCGCTGTGGACATCTGTTAGCATAGTGTCTTGCCTGTTGGCAAAAATTACAGACCACCGTTACTCGAGCGGTCTGGAACTTAGGTCCCGCTCGAGAAACCTCCATGGCTTTGGAGGAGTCGGACGCCTGAACGGAAGATTCCAGAGGTTTGGCGAAGGTGGGAGCCAACCGAAATCTCTGCCTGCACTGGGTCCGCTCTAACCTCCGCTCGTTAAAACGGAGATCAAAGCGCGTAGATAAGGAAATGAGCTCCTCCAGTGTGGGGGTTATCTCCCTGGTGGCCAAGGCATCCTTCACATGATCCGCCAGTCCTCTCCAGTACACCGGAATTAGGACTTTATCCGGCCACTCTAGCTCAGAGTCCAGAGTCCGAAATTGGACTGCGAACTGGCTGACCATGGATGAACCCTCTGATATTGCCAGCAGTAGGAGCGCCGTATCGTGGGTGACACGAGGTCCTAAGAAGATCTGTCTCAGAGCCTCCAGGAAGAGAGGAGCACTCTGTACCACACGATCGTCGCGCTCCCACAGCGGCGTTGCCCACGCCAACGCCCTGCCCGACAGGAGGGATAAGACAAAACCCACCTTCGCCCGTTCCATGGGAAAACGTGCAGCCAGAAGCTCAAGATGAATGGAGCTCTGACTCACGAATCCCCGACATTGCTTGCTGTCACCAGCAAACTTGTCTGGAAGCGGAAGACGGGATAAAGTCGGAGCAGGGGTGGCAGAGGGCAAACTGGCTGCAGCCACGCTTGCAGCCTGAATAGCGACAGCGGTAACATCCACAGCTGAGGTTGTGCGCTCTAGAGCCGCCAACCTACCCTCCAGCTGCTGGATGTACCGCTGTAGATGCTGGTCGTCCGCCATTTTAACAGCCAGACCCTGGCGCTAGTATTATGTTAAGGCAGGTGGAACGCACAAAATAAATATAAATAATAAGTGCGTTCGCAGCCCGAGGTTCACCGTGCAGGCAGAGCCTGCCGCTAGTAAGATGGCGGTATGGCGAACTCTGTTACTGTTATGATCTGCTACAAGCACTAAGGAAAGGTGGGAATTCTGTCCCTACAATAGGACTGAGCTGGATCCCTACGATGTAACGGGGGACCTGATCCTGCGACCAGACCCGCTAAAGTCCTCAGCTAGTCTGAACGAAGACCTATAGTTGCGAGGGAGGAATCCCTACAAGATCTAGGGACTGGGTGAAAAGATGGACACCTCCTAACAGAAAATGTAGCAGGGAATATAAAACAGAAAACAAATACTAAGAGATCCTAAGATCAAGCAAAACTGACAGAGTAAGGCACCTAAGCACCTGGCTAGCTTAAGAGTAGATAATACAATGAAGTCCAGCAAAGCCAGAAGGGCGGAGCCAGACTAAATAGGGAAAAAAGGTCATGTGACAGCAAACTGAAACAAAATCTAACAAGAGGGTTCTAACAGTACCCTCCCTTCTAAGAGGATCCTCCGGATCCCCTAGGACTTAGGCTTATCCGGAAACCTCTTGTGAAACGCTCTGACAAGTCTAGACGCAGAAACATCATCCGCCCTCACCCATGAGTTATCCTCGGGTCCATAACCCTTCCAAGCGACGAGGTACTGCAAACTCCCTCTATACCGTATAGAATTTAGGATGCGGGAAATCTCATATTGCCCGTCCTCCACCACCAGGGGAACAGTGGATGAGACGTCTCCATCTGAAACCTCAGCTTTTTTCAAGAGAGAAACATGAAACACCGGATTAATCTTCCAGGAGGTAGGAAGCTCCAACTTAACAGCAGATTGGTTAATAACCTGAAGCACTTTAAAGGGCCCTACAAACTTGGGACCCAATTTCTTAGACGGAATCCTCAAGCGCAGATTCTTAGAGGACAACCAAACCATGTCACCAATAGCAAACAAAACCTCTTGTCGTTTTCTATCAAAATACACTTTGGATCTTTTGTTAGCCTCCTGAAGATTACCACGTACATCAGTCCAAACTCTCTCCAAAACACCAGAAAAATTCTCCTCTTCAGGTACAGCCGATCCCAACTTGGAAAATGACCCAAAAGACGGATGTCTCCCAGTACAACAAAAAAAAGGCGAACAACCAGCAGAAGCGGATGTATGATTGTTAAGAGCAAACTCAGCAAGTGGCAGAAACTCAGACCACCCCTCTTGATTATCAGTCACAAAACAACGCAAGAACTGCTCAACATCCTGGTTTTTCCTTTCTGTCTGGCCATTAGACTCAGGATGATATCCGGATGAAAACTACAAATGAACTCCCAACCTGTCACTAAAGGCGCGCCAAAAACGAGCCACAAACTGAGGTCCCCTATCAGAAACAATGTCAGTAGGAACATCATGTAGTCTGACTATTTCCTTGACAAAGGCCTTAGCGAGAGTCTTAGCGCAGGGCAGTTTGATGAAAGGAACCAAGTGACACATCTTGCTAAAATGGTCCACGACCAACCAGATGACAGTGAAACCCTCAGAGGGGGGAAGGTCAGTAATAAAGTCCATAGCCAAATGTGTCCAAGGTGCACTAGGGACATCCAAAGGGCAAAGCAACCCCGCAGCAGGAGTATGAGAAGACTTAGATCTAGCACACACAGTGCATTGACGCACCCACTTAATGACTTCCTTCTGCCATCCTGGCCACCAAAAACTGCGACCCACAAGTCTCTTGGTCTCAGAGATTCCAGAATGACCTGCCAACCGAGAGTCATGACATTCATCAAACAAATCTCTCCTCAGGGTACCAGGCACAAACAATCTCCCATGCGGCGTGTTAGATGGGGCATTCTCCTGTGCTTTAAGAATCTCATCTTCCAACACGGAGTCCAAAACAGCAATAACAACCCCCTCTTGCAAGATGTTTTCCTCCTCCTCCTCAGTACCCACCATAGGAGAAAAGCTGCGAGACAAAGCATCAGCTTTAACATTTTTAGTACCTGGGATGTAAGTAACGGTAAAATTAAACCGTGAGAAAAACAGTGCCCACCTAGCCTGACGGGCATTCAAGCGTTTGGCAGCATCAAGGTAGATCAGATTTTTATGATCGGTGAAGACTTGAACGGGAAATTCCGCTCCCTCCAAAAAATGACGCCAGTGTTCAAATGCGAGTTTAATTGCCAACAATTCCCGATTACCGATATCATAATTTAGTTCAGACTCAGAAAATTTCTTTGAAAAAAAAGCACAGGGATGTACTCCATCCGTCTTTGCCTGAGACAACACCGCGCCGACCCCCACAGAAGAAGCATCAACCTCAACCAAAAATGGTTTAGTCACATCAGGCTGCGTAAGGATGGGAGCAGAGCTGAACCTCTCCTTTAGCAACACAAAAGCCTCAATGGCCTCAGTAGTCCACTGAACCGCATCAGCACCTTTCCTGGTGAGATCGGTCAGAGGTTTGGCAATCACAGAAAATTTTTTTATGAATTTTCTATAATAATTGGCGAACCCCAAAAACCTCTGTATTGATTTCACACCAATAGGTCTAGGCCAATTCTGCACAGCTTGCACTTTCACCGGGTCCATCTCAAAACCTTCACTGGAGACAATGTAGCCCAAAAAACTAAGTCTCTGTACAGCGAACTCACATTTTTCTAGTTTGGCAAAAAGTGAATTATCACTCAGTAACTGTAATACTTCACGCACACTCCTCCAATGAGACTCCAAATCCGGTGAATAAATCAAAATGTCATCCAAATACACAACCACACTTCTGCCGATCAAAGGTCTAAGGATGTCATTAATAAGATTCTGAAAAAATGCCGGAGCACTGGAAAGTCCAAAGGGCATGACCAGATTCTCAAAATGACCCAGTGGAGTGTTAAACGCAGTCTTCCATTCATCCCCCTCCTTCATGCGCAACAAATTGTATGCCCCTCGAAGATCAATTTTCGAGAACCACTTGGCCCCCACTAACTGATTAAACAAATCAGGAATCAATGGCAGTGGGTAAGGATTGCGTACAGTAATCTTATTAATTTCACAAAGTCTAGACAAGGCCGTAAACCGCCGTCCTTTTTTTTTAACAAAAAAAAATCCAACCGCCACAGGAGATTTGGAAGGCCTAATGTGACCGGCGGCCAAGCTTGTCTGTATGTATTCCTCCAAAGCCTTTCTCTCAGGAATAGTCAAATTAAATAAACGACTTTTAGGAAGAGTCGCTCCAGGGACAAATTCAATTGCACAATCATAATCTCTATGAGGAGGCAATACCTGCGATTCTTTATCAGAAAAAACTTTCCAAAAATCCTGAATAGGTACAGGTAACTCCCCCTTAACTACAGCAGCAATACGCCCGTTACAACACTTGTCATAACACTTAGGACTCCAGGACTTAATTTCATTGGTAGACCAATCCAGTACCGGATTGTGCAATTTTAACCATGGTAACATCAAAATCACCGGAGAAGGTAAATTATTCAAAACTACCAAATCCAAATTCTCTTGATGAACACCATTAATAGTAAGAGGAAATTCACAGATATGGTGAGTAACATTTTTCAAGTGAGAACCATCCACAGACACCACATTAATAGGAGAAGATAGAAGTTTGGGTTTTAATTTTAGTTTTTCCAAAAATTTCCCATCAATCACATTGAGAGTTGAACCACAATCCACAAATACCCGAAACTCCATTAATTCCTCCTCAACAGCAGTGGTAGCAGAAAGAAAGACACCTTTATTGTTTAAACAAGCTATGCGGGCAAAACTGACCTCATTTTTTTTTCTCTCTTTATTCATTCGAAGCGCACAGTTCTTAATGAAATGCTCAGATTTACCACAGTAGAAACACAAACCTTGAGCAAATCTGCATTCTTTTTCCCGAGAGTGAGGTGTCATTGCTCCAATTTCCATCGGCTCTGCAATGTCAGTACATTCCTTCTCCAAACTTGGAGCTGACAAGGCAGATTTACTCTCATTAACCCTTGCACGCAGTCTCCTATCCACCCGTATGGCTAATTGCATAGCCTCTTGCAAGTTACCAGGTATGGGATAAGCAATCAGCAAATCTTTAACCCTTTCACTTAACCCTGCAAGAAATAAACTTTTCAAAGCTGAATCGTTCCAGCCCACCTGAGCGGACCACCTTCGGAAGTGAGTACAATATTTTTCCACATTATCTGATCCCTGTCTCAAACGTCTCAATTCTGTCTCAGCTGATGAATCACGATCCGGATCATCATACAATAACCCCAAAGCAGAAAAAAAACTATCCACTGATCTAAAGCATGGATCACTAGGCTGCAGAGAAAAGGCCCAGTCCTGAGGTTCTTTGCGCAAAAGTGACATTATGAACCCTATGCGCTGTGATTCATCACCATAGGATCTGGGTCTCAAACGGAAATACAACAAGCAAGCATTTTTAAAAGAAAAAAAATCTTGTTGTTCACCAAAAAATAAATCAGGCAAACGTACCTTTGGCTCCACGAAATCAGCTCCAGGACAACTACTCACGTGTTGCTGGATTTCAGCCACCTCGAGAGAGAGTCGCTGCAGGTGTTGAGCCAAATCCTGAACCGACACCATAATAGAAACTGAAAATCTTTCCTTAGAGATTTTTTTTTTTTTCTTTGGGCTGGACTTACTGTTATGATCTGCTACAAGCACTAAGGAAAGGTGGGAATTCTGTCCCTACAATAGGACTGAGCTGGATCCCTACGATGTAACGGGGGACCTGATCCTGCGACCAGACCCGCTAAAGTCCTCAGCTAGTCTGAACGAAGACCTATAGTTGCGAGGGAGGAATCCCTACAAGATCTAGGGACTGGGTGAAAAGATGGACACCTCCTAACAGAAAGTGTAGCAGGGAATATAAAACAGAAAACAAATACTAAGAGATCCTAAGATCAAGCAAAACTGACAGAGTAAGGCACCTAAGCACCTGGCTAGCTTAAGAGTAGATAATACAATGAAGTCCAGCAAAGCCAGAAGGGCGGAGCCAGACTAAATAGGGAAAAAAGGTCATGTGACAGCAAACTGAAACAAAATCTAACAAGAGGGTTCTAACAGTTACATCACAGAGTCGCAACTATAGATACTGTGGCACTATATGGCGGTATAAGCGAACTCTGTTACACCACAGCGTCGTTAAGGTAGAGACACAGAGATTTGAACTGTGTCCTGTTAACTCCACAGGAATGCACAGACAACTGCTGTGCGGACAGCAGTCCATAGTAACGCAATCAGCAACGCAATCAGACAATCTCCTCACTGGAGAAGCCGGTATTCTAGGGGCTTATTTCAGCCAAGCCCTAAACACGTGCATACAAGTCTCCTCACCAGAGGTGCCGGTATTCTAGGGGCTTATTTCAGCCGAGCCCTAACACATGCGTGCAAGATCACACTGGCGCAAAGCACATAATGCAATTGATACTAGCGCATGGCCGCATACAACCCTTTTATAGCAGCAACTACAGGGCCTGCCAGAAAAGGACCAATAGGAAACTGTTCCAGAACACATGTAGTTTCAGGACCTTCCTGGCGGACCAATAGGAGCTGCTGCAGTACCTGAGCATGTGACCCCTGATCTCCAATGAGAGATCTTACCCTGGGCATGCTCAGAAGGGGAAACGCAGGACTTAGTCTTAAAGACGTCTGCTCGCCGCTGACCAGTACTGGCTACCATAACAGAACCTAGAGAGGTAGCAGTAATCCTCTGCACAGTGCCAGACTGGGCGAGACGCTGGGACCAATGTCTCTGCTGAGCAGAATCCACTGCGGCCGCAGACGGATGGGAGACCGCAGCAGGAATGGTTCGAGATTCCCTTTGTGCAGAAGCGGGAACTCGATCCCTCACAATATGTATTCTTTCCATTCTTTATTAAAGCTGTCAGTGTGATTTTACAGTATAGCCGGGGATGAATGAGCGGCTATTATACTATGTACAGTCATGGCCAAAAGTTTTGAGAATGACACAAATATTATATTTTCAAATGATCTGCTGCCCTCTGGTTTTTTTGTGTGTTTGACAGATGTTTTTATCACAGACAGAAATATAATAATTGCAAACATATGAGTAACAAAAGCTTATATTGACAGTTAGAATGAGTTAATGCAGCAAGTCAATATTTGCAGTGTTGACCCTTCTTCAGGACCTCTGCAATTCTCCCTGGCATGCTCTCAATCAACTTCTGGACCAAATCCTGACTGATAGCAGTCCATTGTCAGAATTTTTAGGTTTTTGTTTGTCCACCCTTCTCTTGATGATTGACCACAAGTTCTCAATGGGATTAAGATCTGGGGAGTTTCCAGACCATGGACCCAAAATCTCTATGTTTTGTTCCCTGACCCATTTAGTTATCACCTTTGCTTTATGGCAAGGTGCTCCATCATGCTGGAAAAGGCATTGTTGATCGCCAAACTGCTCTTGGAGGGTTGGGAGAAGTTGCTCTTGGAGGACATTCTGGTACCATTCTTTATTCATGGCTGTGTTTTTAGGCAAGACTGTGAGAGAGCTGATTCCCTTGGCTGAGAAGCAACCCACACATGAATGGTTTTGTCATGGAAATATATATGTATTCCATATATATTTAAGTATATTCATATATATGCATTCACAGTTAGATAGATCTCACTTGCTAAAAATCCTGTGCTCACACATTTCTATGCCAGCTATAATCAGTCGTCTTAAACGAATCTGGCCTTCATAAGGAACAAGTACATAAAGTCTTAGTTAGATATCTATTGTTTACTTTATAGTCATGCAAGAAAACTAGGGCAAAAGAACATAAAACAATAAATCTGCAACTTCAGCTCTTTTATCATAATTATCATACACTAGAACAGCCAATAATCTAGCAGCTTTTAATTGTATGTTAATTGACTAACCAGCCCCTTTTGTAAACGTATAAAACCTTGAATGAATAATAAATGAGTAGTCTTGACGAACTGCTATACTGACACTTCCGTTGTGGACAGTTTCATTTCATTCTGAGCGCTCAAAAAGACATTTAATAGAGATTTGGGAATGGCAATCAGCAAACACTAAAGGATAAATTTATCCTAATTAAATTTCCATAACAGTTGGCGCCTGCATGCGGGGCATTGGACGAAACGCACGAGGACCCGGCCGACCGAGAGAGACGGGGGTGTTGGCCCTGGCCTTGGCACACGGGACGGAGACTGCAGCTCCATAAGTAAGGTAAGAAAACTCTGTCATCTTACCTGAATGTTCCCTGTGCCTAGTCCTAACCTACACTTCTAGCCGGTCAGACGTGGTCATCACCGCATTCCCAGGTAGTGTAAAAAGTCCATACCCTTATCCAAAAGCCCTGGGATATAAGCCGAGTTGTTTGCTGCTGTGCTGTATATGTTTCATGTTTTGTGTGAACCGGGAGAAAGTTGGAACGGTGACTGTGTTTTTGCTTGCTGATTTCTGGGGGCTGTATAGCAAAAGCCAAATTGCTGGATAAGTTCCCGCAGTTATCTTTCACACACAGGAGGGAGGTCATCCCAGAAAAAATCCAGGTGTGAGGGGCGGGAGCTTTGTTTTGGATAAGTCCACGCAGTTATTCTTCACACATTGGAGGGAGGTCATCCCAGATCAATCCAGGTGTGAGGAGCGAAGGCTTTGAATCGGTTAAGTTTCTGCAGTTATCTTTCACACACAGGAGGGAGGTCATCCCAGATCAATCCAGGTGTGAGCGGCAGGAGCTTTGTTTGGATAAGTTCTCACAATAATCGTCCACGCAAGGGGGAGGTCATCCCAGTCAAATCAGACGTGGATGGTGAGAATTTTGATTAAGGCTATTACAGATTACTGTGACCGGCGCACCGGCCAGGGCGTACGGTGTTCAGAAAGCGATAGACCTTGAGCTTCGCCGTGCTCAGTGCAATTGGTGAGTTATCAGTTACTAGAGCAGCTTGTATGTGTCACAGATCATCAAAAGAGGGATTCGTATTCTCCCGGGTGTCTGTCTCATTGTACATGTCACTGTCTGTCTTGCAGGTACTGTCGCTTTAAATCACATCTCCGTGAGCTCTGTCAGTATCTCATTCACTGCTGGCTGTAGCAGCGAGAAAACCCCTTTGACCCCCCCTCCTCTGCTAATCACGTTGTCACATCTGTCACATCTGTTTCCTGGTTTTGATCTTTTTAAGCTAGTTTTTTTTTGGCTACAGGTTTTAACGTGAAAATTCTCAGGCATTCAGACTGAACTATATTCATTTTTTGCTATTCTGAGGGATAATTTTTTTTTTTTTTTTTGATACGTGATTTCAGTGCCTGTAGAGACAGCAAGCAGAGATATAAGGGACGAACTGCTATACTGACACTTCCGTTGTGGACAGTTTCATTTCGTTCTGAGCGCTCAAAAAGACATTTAATAGAGATTTGGGAATGGCAAGCAGCAAACACTAAAGGATAAATTTATCCTAATTAAATTTCCATAACAGTTTCAGGATGCTTAACAGTTGGCATGAGACAAGACTGGTGGTAGCGCTCACCTTGTCTTCTCCGAATGAGGCGTTTTCCTGATGTCCCAAACAATCGAAAAGGGGATTCATCAGAGAAAATAACTTTACTCCAGTCCTCAGCAGTCCACTGCCTGTACCTTTTGCAGAATATTAGTCTGTCCATTATGTTTTTTCTGGAGAGAAGTGGCTTCTTTGCTGCTCTCCTTGAGACCAGGCCTTGCTCCAATAGACTCCGCCTCACAGTGCATGCAGATGCACTCACACATGCCTGCTGCCATTCCTGAGCAAGCTCTGCACTGCTGGTAGCCCGATCCCGCAGCTGAAACACTTTTAAGAGACGGTCCTGGCGCTTGCTGGTCTTTCTTGGGCACCCTGAAGCCTTTTTGGCAACAATGGAACCTCTCTCCTTGAAGTTCTTGATGATGCGATAGATTGTTGACTGAGGTGCAATCTTTCTAGCTGCGATACTCTTCCCTGTTAGGCCATTTTTGTGCATTGCAAAGATGACTGCACGTGTTTCTTTAGAGATAACCATGGTTAACAGAAGAAAAACAATGATACCAAGCACCAGCCTCCTTTTAAAGTGTCCAGTGGTGTCATTCTTACTTAATCATGACAGATTGATCTCCAGCCATGTCCTCATCAACACCCAGACCTGTGTTAATGGAGCAATCACTGAAAAGAGGTTAGCTGGTCCTTTTAAGGCAGGGCTGCAATGATGTTGAAATGTGTTTTGGGGGATAAAGTTCATTTTCTAGCCAAATATTGACTTTGCAAGTAATTGCTGTTAAGCTGATCACTCTTTATAACATTCTGGAGTATATGCAAATTGCCATTAGAAAAAGTGAAGCAGTAGACTTTGTAAAAATTAATATTTGTGTCATTCTCAAAACTTTTGGCCATGACTGTAGAAGTGTATGACATATATATATATATATATATTATATATATATATATATATATATATATGTCACAATGACATGTATATATGTATATATATGTATTTTATGTGTATATGTATTCTTTCCATTCTTTATCAAAGCTGTCAGTGTGATTTTACAGTATAGCCGGGGATGAATTAGCGGCTATTATACTATGCAGAGGTGTATGACCTATATATATACAGTCAGGGCCAGAAATATTTGGACAGTGACACAATTTACGCGAGTTGGGCTCTGCATGCCACCACATTGGATTTGAAATGAAACCTCTACAACAGAATTCAAGTGCAGATTGTAACGTTTAATTTGAAGGGTTGAACAAAAATATGTGTTAGAAAATGTAGGAATTGTACACATTTCTTTACAAACACTCCACATTTTAGGAGGTCAAAAGTAATTGGACAAATAAACATAATCCAAACAAAATATTTTTATTTTCAATATTTTGTGGTGAATCCTTTGGAGGCAATCACTGCCTTAAGTCTGGAACCCATGGACATCACCAAACGCTGGGTTTCCTCCTTCTTAATGCTTTGTCAGGCCTTTACAGCCGCAGCCTTCAGGTCTTGCTTGTTTGTGGGTCTTTCCCTCTTAAGTCTGGATTTGAGCAAGTGAAATGCATGCTCAATTGGGTTAAGATCTGGTGATTGACTTGGCCATTGAAGAATGTTCCACTTTTTTGCACTCATGAACTCCTGTGTAGCTTTGGCTGTATGCTTGGGGTCATTATCCATCTGTACTATGAAGCGCCGTCCAATCAAGTTTGCAGCATTTGGCTGAATCTGGGCTGAAAGTATATCCCGGTACACTTCAGAATTCATCCGGCTACTCTTGTCTGCTGTTATGTCATCAATAAACACAAGTGACCCAGTGCCATTGAAAGCCATGCATGCCCATGCCATCACGTTGCCTCCACCATGTTTTACAGAGGATGTGGTGTGCCTTGGATCATGTGCCGTTCCCTTTCTTCTCCAAACTTTTGGCTTCCCATCATTCTGGTACAGGTTGATCTTTGTCTCATCTGTCCATAGAATACTTTTCCAGAACTGAGCTGGCTTCTGGAGGTGTTTTTCAGCAAATTTAACTCTGGCCTGTCTATTTTTGGAATTGATGAATGGTTTGCATCTAGATGTGAACCCTTTGTATTTACTTTCATGGAGTCTTGTCTTTACTGTTGACTTAGAGACAGATACACCTACTTCACTGAGAGTGTTCTGGACTTCAGTTGATGTTGTGAACGGGTTCTTCTTCACCAAAGACAGTATGCGGCGATCATCCACCACTGTTGTCTTCCGTGGGCTCCCAGGTCTTTGTGGATTGATGAGTTCACCAGTGCTTTCTTTCTTTCTCAGGATGTACCAAATTGTAGATTTTGCCACTTCTAATGTTGTAGCAATTTCTTGGATGGGTTTTTTTCTGTTCTTGCAGCTTAAGGATGGCTTGTTTCACCTGCATGGAGAACTCCTGTGACCGCATGTTTCCTTCACAGCAAAACCTTCCAAATGCAAACACCACACCTCAAATCAACTCCGGCCCTTTCATCTGCTTAATTGAGAATGACATAACAAAGGGATTGCCCACACCTGTCCATGAAATAGCCTTGGAGTCATTTGTCCAATTACTTTTGGTCCCTTTAAAAACAGGGTTGCACATGTTAAGGAGCTGAAACTCCTTAACCCTTCATCCAATTATAATGTGGATGCCCTCAAATGAAAGCTGAAAGTCTGAACTTCAACTGCATCTGATTTGTTTTGTTTCAAATTCATTGTGGTAATGTCTAGAACCAAAATTAGATAAATGTTGTCTCTGTCCAAATATTTATGGACCTAACTGTATATATATATGTATATATATATATTATATATATACATATATATATGTATAATTATTTGCTTTTTGTGTACATTTTTTTTGACAATGTAATTTTTACATGAATTTTTACATAGAGATAACTGCTCTATGTAAAACGTCATGTTAAAATTGCATTGCATACAGATGGTAAACTGATGGAAAACGGATGGTGCGATTAAAAATTGCAAACAAATCGCATGACAATCGCATGACAATTGCATATATTCGGACCGCTTTTTCCATCCTGAAAACTGACCTTTTTTTTTCCACAAATGGGTATGATCCCATTCAGGAGTTTTCAGCTCAGCAGGCAGCATTAGCTGCACTGCTTGGCTGAAAGCTAGTTAACCCTTTGTGAAGGATTACAGCGTGAAACGTGACAGAGCGGCGGATAGGTAAGAATAATGTTGTTTTATTATTTTGTCTTTATTATAGGAGATCAAGGGCTTCGCAAGGATTAAGAGTTAAATAAAAGATGGTCAAAAAAATTTGTTTTTATTTCATTAAAATTATTTATTCTTAATGTGTGTTTTTTTATTTACTTCAATAGGATTAATAATTGAGAGTTGTCTAATTGACAACTCTCAATTATTAACCTGGCTTAAAGTCACCTTTCAATAGCAAGGTGGCTTTAACCATTATTAACCCATTCGCCACCGCTACAGGGCAATGGGAATAGACGGGCAAAGTGCCAGAAAGGGCGAATCTAATTATAGATTTGCCTTTTCTGGGGTGGCTGGGGGCAGATGTTAGTAGCCGGGAGGGCACAAAATAAATGCACCCTCCCTAGGCTATTATTATCTGCCCCCTCTCGCTGGCTTTGTCTGTCTGGTTGAGAAAATAGAGCGGGAGCCCACGCATTTTTTTTTCTAGAATTAATTTTTTGGACGTTACTATCAGGAAGGACAGCTCTGGTGCCATACAGACAGATATCTGTTGTGAATGGGTTTGAGATGAGTTCTGAGCAGAGGCTCCCTCTGGTGGTTACAAGCGGTACTAGTGAGGATTGTGAGGACTGGGAATCAGGTGTTACTGATTGGTCTTATATAAGGGAGTAATTTTCCCATCAGGGTTGCCGGTGATCAATTGTTCTGGTCTGAATCCTTCTTTCCAGTTTCCCTTGTAGCCTGCTGTGTCGTGTCTGCATCTCCTGCTATCAGATAAGACAATTTCTTATTTTGTGTGTTTGCTATATTTTTGCATTTGGTCCTGTACTTCTGTGGGGGCCTTCTGGGTCCCCTCCGGGGGCTTTTGCCCTCTCAGTTTAGTCCAGCCACTGTGTTTTGTACTTTTGCTTTTTCCAGTTTTTTCAGTGGCTGCAGTTTTTGTTACATCAGAGAACTAATTTAGGTGGTAGAGGTCGTGTGATCTCAGGTGATTTTGAAATTAGTAGAGTTGGTGTTTTTTCAGGGTTTTCTGGGATTGCAGTAAGTACCCTTCCTGTCCTTTTCTATTTAGTTAGTTTGGGCCCCAGCGTTTGCTCATACTATTTTCTTTCTGTGTCAGTATTTCCTCTTGTCTAACCGCCATTACATGTTTGGGGGCTTTCTATTATCTTTGGGGTTCTGCTCCGGGGCAGATAGCTTTCCTATTTCTATCTTTAGGTGTAGTTAGTTTCTCAGGCTGTGACGAGGCGTCTAGGACCAACGTAGGAACGCTCCACGGCTGCCTCTAGTTGCGGTGGTTAGTCAGGGTACTGCAATCTCATAGATTCCAACTGCTCTGGTGTATTTCCTTTTTTGCCTGCACTCCTCAGCTACCGAAACATAACAGTATCACCGGCCATAAAAATTGTATGGTACTCACAGAAGGGAAAAAATATTTTGAAGGAAGAAAAGTTGTCAGAGATATTTTTCTGTTTGTTGCATTTTTTTTTTTTTTTTCCCTCTGTATCTCTGGGTGCTGGGGAGGATCTTTTCTCCCAATGGAGTTTGCACAGTTGTCTGGCCGTGTGGATCAGCTTGCCACTGAGGTTCGGAGTATTGCTGCATATCTTGCTAGGTTGCCTGTTGTGGAACCTAGGATCCCCATGCCAGATTTGTTTTTAGGGGATCGAGCTAAGTTTCAGAATTTCAAAAATAATTGTAAATTGTTTCTTGCCTTAAAATCTAAGTCCTCAGGAAACGCAGCGCAGCAGGTTCAAATTATCATCTCTCTCCTGCGCGGCGATCCTCAGGATTGGGCTTTTTCCCTGATACCTGGGGATCCTGTTTTGAGTAATGTTGATGCATTTTTTCAGGCTTTGGGGTTATTGTACGATGAGCCTAATGTCACTGATCAAGCTGAAAAAGCCTTGTTGGCATTAAATCAGGGGCTTGATGACGCTGAGTTATACTGTCAGAGATTCCGTAGGTGGGCAGTCCTGACCAAATGGAATGACGACGCTTTGGCGGCCCTTTTCCGGAAGGGTCTGTCGGATAATGTAAAGGATGTTATGGTGGGATTCCCTGTCCCCTCTGGTCTCAATGATTCTATGTTATTAGCGATTCAAATTGACAGACGTTTGCGTGAGCGGAGAAGTATGCGTGGTATGGTGTTGCCTTGTGAACCAGCTCCTGAAACCATGCAGTGTGATAGAGTGGTGTCGGGGACACAGCGTCATTAGTTTCGAAAGCGCAATGGGTTATGTTTCTACTGTGGTGATGCCTCTCATGCTATTTCAGTCTGCCCTAAGCGGGGAAGACATTTTGCACGCTCAGTTGTCTTGGGTAGTGTTCAGACTAAGTTTTTATTAACTGTCACTCTGATATGTTCTCTGTTCTCATTTTCTGCTCAGGCTTTCGTTGATTCTGGAGCAGCTATTAACCTGATGGATTATGATTTTGCTAAACGTTGTGGGTTTCCCTTGATACCCCTACAGAAGTCTATTCCCCTACTGGGGATCGATTCTACCCCTTTGGCTGAGAATAAACCCAGTTTTCTACTCAGGTGATAATGAGGGTTGAACCTGATCACCAGGAGTGCTGCAAATTTTTGGTTCTATATAATCTGCATGACATTATCGTGCTGGGTTTCCCTTGGTTACAGTCTCATAATCCTGTTTTGGATTGGAAATCTGTGTCTGTAACCAGTTGGGGCTGCCAATGTGTTAATACCAACACTCCTGTTTTTTCTGCCTCCCCCAGGCTGAGGATGTTCCTGACTTTTTGTTTGATTTTTCTGATGTGTTTAGCGAAAGTAAATCTGCATCCTTACCTCCCCATAGGAGCTATGACTGCGCTATTGAATTAGTGCCAGGGTAGTAAATTCCCTAAAGGTCGCCTTTTTAACTTGTCTGTACCTGAACATGACGCTATGCGGTCTTAAATCAAGGAATCATTGGAGAAGGGTCATATCAGACCATCCTCTTCACCCTTAGGTGCCGGTTTTTTCTTTGTGGCCAAAAAAGATGGTTCATTAAGGCCGTGTATTGATTATCGTCTCTTGAACAATATTACTGTGAAATATCAATACCCGTTACCCTTGATTTCTGACCTGTTTTCCAGGGTGAAAAACGCTACTTGGTTTACCAAGCTTGACCTCAGGGGGGCGTATAACCTTATTCGCATTAAGCACGGGGATGAATGGAAGACGGCATTTAACACCCCTGAAGGGCATTTTGAGTACCTTGTGATGCCCTTTGGGCTCACTAATGCTCCCTTTCCCTCTTCCAGTCCTTCATGAATGCATTTTCAGGGATTTTGTGGACAAGTTTCTGATTGTTTTTTTGGAGATATCTTGATTTTTTTAAGACTGGGATTCATGTAAAGCATGTTCGAACTGTATTCCAGTTTTGAGGGGAAAATGCTCTGTATGTGAAGGGATCAAAGGTTTTTTGGCGTACAGAGATTATTTCTGGGTTATTTTGTCCCCATCTGTTTTTAAAATGGAAACCCCCTCAAGGGTTAGGCCCCTGTATTGGGTCCAACCTCTTCTTAAGGTCTTCAGAGATTTTTGGGTTTTTTCCAATTTTTATCGTAAATTTTTTGGTAATTTTTCTGTTATTGAAACATTATGATTTGACCAGAAAGGGTTCTGGTGGGGGAATTGGCCTCGGGGAGTTCGCTTTCAGGAACTTAAGCAGGATTTACTTTTGCTCCTGTTCTAGCGCGAGTTTCCTTTCCCTTTCAGGTGGAGGTTGATGCCCGAAAAGGGGCAGGGGCGTTTTTTTCCAAAAGTCAGAGGACCTATAAAATAACCCCTTTTGCCTTTTCTCTCAAAAATTTTTCCCCATGAAGTAAATTTTGAGTGGGAATGGGGGTTATTGGAGAAATGGGCTTTTGAAAAGGTGGAGACATTGGTGGAGGGAGCCAAAATCAGGTGGTGGTCCTTTCGGGCCTAAGAAATTGGGGGTATCTGGAATTGCCCCAAACGATCAATCTTGACAGGCCAGGTGGGCTTGTTTTTCAACGTTTTAAATTTTTTGGGGTTCCTTCTTCCCGGCACTAAAAAATGTTAAGGGGGGGCCCCCTAGGGTTTCCCGCGGACTTCCCAGTATTTTCCTTGTTATTTTGAAGGGGGGGGTTTGTAGTTTTTCCGGGGTTTTTCACCCAAATTTTACTTCCTGGAGGGGTTTTTAAGGGAAGGCCAGGTGCCCTTTGGAAAAAGTTTTTGGGAA